>MU834132.1:0-47500 GCA_029204225.1 Diphasiastrum complanatum | reverse complement strand
ATTTGCAAATAAAATATATTTTTAACTAGGTGTCAGTACAACTTATTTATACACGTGGCTTATTTACATAATGGAAGACTTGAAGTCATGGCCAAGTAGTTAAGTATGCCAAACACCTCCATATCAATCTCAAGACCATAGAATCTTTCAAAGCCACCGTCCACTTGGTCCAAGTTTTAAAGTGAAAACTCTTCATTGCTTGGAGATTAGACTTTTGGGTAGTGGAATAAAGATCCACCTAATAAAACAACCTTTGATCGAGTTGGTGCATTATGGGACATTTTATGAATGATTACATATTTTTAGTTTATCAAGTCCCATGATCAAAAGTGGTAGATAGTCTCTTCTATGTCTTTTCCTATTTAAATTGATTAAAGCACATGAATAAAAAGTGGTAGATGCACTTACATCTTTTGAAGTTTTGCAATAATAGGAGGTCTAAATCATTTGCCATATACATCCTTAACTTTGTGGTAAGATTTCTTTGAGACATTGTCAAATAGCTAATGTAAGTCAATACAAATCAACTCTAATTGTTAATCTCTTAATAGTTAAATGGATGATGTTATGAAAATTACTTTACTGTTTATACTTGCTTGTGATGGAAATTAGGTCCACAGTTGTCTCCTTGGAGACTTTTGAGGCCCCACGGGAGAATCATCGAACATGTCCATGAAATACTGGGTGTTTGGCTCGTTTGAGCTCTCCAAAAACGGTCTTGAACCAGTTTTATGGTTCCAGAGGCACCTTGGCTATCTTGGCATGAGAATCAACTATCCTATGCAAAATCTGGGAAGTCATTTGATCTTTCTTGATGTTGCCAACCATCAGGAAATTGTTAAGGAGCTGAGCAGCGATGTGAATGGCAGGATCAGCAATGGCTTCTAGAAGGTAGTCGTCATTAGTCCAGTGCAAATCATTCGTAACGTCAATATAAGGCTTAATAGCCTGTTTAGCTTGCTTATGGTTTGGTGAGTTTTGGGTACCAGGCGGCCTCAATCACATGCACTCCCTGGAAAGTAATGTATCCATGTTGATTCTCTCTGAGAAGGCTCTCTCATGAATACCCATTGCAATAAGCAGAGGCTCCGTAAGGGTCATCCACTGAGTGACCATGCTTGTGCTAGGAAGGATCATGATATCCGTTGCAGATGGGACATCACAATGGATAGTGTAACGCGGCGACTGAGACCTGTGGAAGACATGATTGAAAAGAATGGAAACTAAAAGTAATAGGCACAAGTGTATATCAGAAAATAGTACATAAAGTTTTGAAGGCTTTGGTCGCTGGAAAAATTGGCAAGAGCTTTGCTAGCACAAGGAATGAATCGAATTCAGCCAACTTATAGGTGAATTTGGAAGGTCCATTACACAAAATACTAGTTTGGCTAATCAGTTCTGAACAAAAATTTGCAAGCTTGTTCAGTACTGTGAAAATAAGCTATAAAAATCTCAACAAAGGTTTCTGAGGTGCTGAAGCCATTTGGCAAACGTTTTCCAAGGCTGGCAAAGGATGAACCTTCCAAGGCTGGCGAAGGATGAACCTTCCAACGTTGGCAAAGGATGGACCTTCGCCCAAGTACTGTCATAAATACAACTTTTCAAGATTTGAACCTATAGCCAACCTAATTTTGACATTTTAAGACCATCTAGCATGTCAGCGAAGATTTCTAATGAGAGTAAGGTGCTCGACGAAGGTTTCCAAAATGGCATATTGCTGATCATTTGCCTAACTAAAAAACAGGTACTTTTTCTGGAAAAGAACTTTCACCCAAGTCAATATAGATATATCTGAAGTGGATATACAATATAAAAGCTCAGCGAAGGTTTCCAATACTATATAGGCAACATATGACCGAAACAGTGTTTTTATAAGTCATTTTTCATAAAAAATTATCTTTTTTGAAAATACTTTCCTTCTTCTTTTTCCATTCTGATGACTTTTCTGACTTTTGCTCATCAGTCTTTTCTCTTTTTTTTTTTACTGTCTTTTCCAGCAAAGTTAACAATTAAATAGTGAAAACAAAAAAATTGAAAACAAATAAAAATAAAAAATCATTTAGATCATGCTTGTTGAACTGGCGGAGCAGGCTGCCAAAACTTGCATAATCGGTCGCCATTCACAGGAGTATCAAACTATTTTCCGTCCAAGTGCTCAAGAATCATTGTTCCATAGTTTAGGATTTCCTTCACTTTATACGGGCTTTCACCGATAAACTTCAATTTTTTCTTGATCAGCTTGGTTTCGTACATCAGTGCGAGATCTCTTGCTTTCAGATTCTTTTTGTGTAATTGACGATCGTGCCATGCCTTACGGTAAGCTTTCTCTGTTGCTAATGCATGAACTGCCATCAATCTTGTTTCACACAATTTGTGCAACGCTTCATAACGTAGTTGTAAAGACTTATCATCATTATAATTCTGTTGCTGCTATGCATAAAGATGATATTAAAAATTCAATCGGCATTACAACATCTTGACCATAAACCAATTAAAAGGGTGTTTGATTTGTACTATTTTTGTAAGCAGTTTTGAATGCCCATAATGCTGCATGTAGTTTATGTTCCCAGTCTGATCGAATCGCTTCAATTGTTTTTGTCATAATAGTGCAGAGAATCTTATTGGAAGATTCAGCTTGGCTATTCCCTCTGGGATAAAAAAGAGTACTAAATCTGTGTATGACAAAAAAATCTTCCAATAAACACTTTATTGTTTGATTAACAAAGTGTGTACCTCGGTCACTGACAATGTCAATCGGACATCCAAATCTGATAATAGTATTTTCATAGAGAAACTTGGCCATAGATTTCGCATTAGCAACTTTGACAACTTTGGCTTCAACCCACTTTGTCATAAAATCAGTTGCTACGATAATGTATCAGGTTTGAGATCCTCGCACGGTAGGATGAATAGGACCAACATAATCCAGTCCCCATTTTTCAAATGGCACTTGTGATAAAACCAAATGTAAGGGTTCATAGTTCTGTCTAGTAGGCCGTCATGCTCGCTGACAAACATCACATGTCTGAATATAATTTTCTGTGTCCTTATGACGCATAGGCCACCAACAACCTGATTGCAAAAGTTTGCGAACAGTAATATCTGTAGAGAAGTGTCCTCCGCCCATGCCATCATGTGAAAACATGATTAAATCTAGTATTTCATGTGGTAAAACACATCTACGTAGAATATTGTCTAATCCACGACGATACAATTGTCCTGCAATCAATTAATAAGGTTGAGCCTTATGAATCAATTGTCTCTTCTCTATTTTTGTCAAAGAGTCATTTGGTTGTCCTAGCATGTGGTACTCAACAATATCCGCTACCCACTCAAGTACTATTTTTACATAGAATAATGCAGCATCTAGTAATTCATCATCCACCTCGGTATTAACTGGTGTGGATTCTATTCACGAAACGTGGTCGACTAGATAATGTTGCTTCTCCTTTTGAACCACAATTCAAAAGTCAAATTCAGTCAATAATAGTAACCATCTTGCAACTACGCCCAGTATTGCACGTCTTTTTTACCAAGTAAAGTAATGGCTGGTGATCCGTATAAAACGCAAAGTGCATTTCCATAAGGTAATGACGAAATTTCCGTACAGAAAAAATCATGGCTAACGCTTCACGTTTTGTTATTAAATAGTTCTTCTCCGGATCTGTACCCTAATTTTGATTGGATCTCTAGTTTGTGAGGTTACTGAATTTCATTTAAGTGTGTTTTGATCTTAGAAAGTGGCAAGAATTATTAGATTGAGGATAGATCATAGGTTGATCAAGATTTCACTATTCTATGTGTTGATTTTCTAGTTAGAGTGCTATAAGACATTTGAGAGGTTCTATAAGATTTTATAGTTAGAGTGCTATAAGAGATTTGAGAGGTTCCATATCTTTGTGATTTCTTCTTGAGTTCATTTGTTGAAATTCAAGAGAGTGCTTTGTGCATTGGAACAAGTTGAAAGAGAAGATCAGGTCAATTCAACATGGCTACAAGTGGAGGCTTTATGTTGGAGAGCAATGATAGGCTTACCTCAAGCAACTATTCTACTTGGAAGGTGAGGATGGACTCCTTATTGGAGACGAATGAATTGATGCAGATTGTTGCAGGTGTGGAGGAGAGGCCTCAAGCACCTCAAGATCAAATGAGGTATGACAAGAGAGCTAAAAGAGCTCTACACATGATTAAGATGAATGTTACCAATGAACTTCTCAAGGAAGTTGGTAAGTGCACATCATCTATGGAGGCTTGGGAAGCTTTATGAATCCAAGTCTACATCAAGAGTGCTTATTCTTAGGAGGCAAATCTTTCAAAGTTTGCAAAAGAAGGACGAGAGTACTCATGCTTTTGTTTGGAGGATTAAAGCATTCAATGATGAGTTAGCATGTATTGATAAAAGCATTAAGGAGGTAGGACTTGTTCAAGTTATACTTAATGGCTTGCTGGATGATCATGCTAATCTTGTTCAAAGTTCTGCTATTCAAAAGACTTTGCCAAGTATTGTGGATTTGTAAGATATTTTGGTAAATGAGGAGTATAGGCTTCAACATCTCAATATGAAGAGGAGGCTATGTCCATCAAAGGCAAGTTCAAGGGCAAAGGCAAAGCAAAGTGGTCTAAAGGGCAAGATCAAGGTGAGACTTCTTCTTTTGGCAAAAAGAAAGATAAGTCTAAGCTAAAATCTTTCATTGTGGAATCAAAGGACATTTTGCAAATAAATGTTTGAAGAAGCAAAGAGATGAAGGTAGCAAGCAAATCAACTTTACTACTAATGATGAGGATCTAGGTGGTAGTGATTCTCTTTTGATGTGTTCTTCAAGTCCAATATCAAGTGAAGGTGACAAAGATTCATGGTGGATTGCTAGTGGAGCTAGTTCACACATGACTAGTCACAAGGAGTTCTTTAATTCTTTGGTCACTTATGATGGAGCCAAGAAAGCAATTCACATAGCCAATGGTGGTGAGTGTGTGATTGAAGTTATTGATTCAATTCCTATTTGTCCCTCTACTAATAGGAAAGCAAGACTTGATGGTGTTCTTTACATTCCTTCACTTTCAAAGAATTTGCTAAGTGTTGGTCAAATGATAGAGAAAGTATACATGGTAAAGTTTGGTGGTGATGTTTGTTTTATTAAAAAGGAAAAAATCTTGGTTGCTAGGGGCAATAGACAAGGTAGACTTTTCAAGCTTGATGCTTTTGTTATGGCTAACAAAATGGATGGAATGGAAAAGAAGGAGATTGGTCTCAACTTTTTAAAGTTACCTCTTAGCATCAATAAGATTGGCGGATCTTATGCAAAATCTAAAAAGCTTCCTTATGCTAGATCTAGGTGCAAGTGCAAGCATGCAAAAGGTAAGGAAAGAGCTAAATTCATCAATGGAGGTGAAGGTTCTTCCTTGAAAAAGATTGTGGTTAATGATTTCTTTGATCATATGTCAAAAGATGTTGTTAGGTGCATTTATGAAGGAGATGGTTCTTCTACATTCTTTTGTGATGAGTCCAAGAAAGTCATTTTTGCAGCAAGTGGAGTCACATGCCTTCATAAAGAGAGTAGATCAAATGGTTCTATCAAGAGACTTGGTGGGGGAGATAGTCACAAGTCAAGAAGAAGAGAAGTATGTGAAGAGTTCAAAGTAGGATGTACTTTGAATGATGTCACCATGAATGATAGTGAGGATGAATCATTATCATATGAGTCATTACCTAAAACATTAAGTAGAAGTTCTTGTTTGAAGAAAGACAGTACTTAAATCATCCTTATGTTGAAGGTACTAATCATTTTTTTCATGACTTTAATGTTTTTGAGGTTTCTACTTCTTATGATGCAATCATTAAGAGGGAGTCTTATGAAGGAAAGAGTAATGGAAGATTGGTTCTTGGGAAGATCAAAGGCATGTGTCTCACATCTCTTCATCAACTCAAAGGATTCTATGATTATAAATTGATCACTCATGATCGAGATGGCAAAAGGTTGGTTGGAGAAGACTACATGGAGCAAATCGAGAAGCAATTTCTTCAAGGCAAGGGAGATCACATTGGTGAGCTTATTGAGGTTTTTTATGGACTCAAGAGGGCTGGATTTATTAGGTTTGATACTCATCTTCACCTACTCTACTTCATGTTGAATGGAAAGTTTGGAGTCAATCTTTTTATTTATGATGGTGACATTGATTTCACTAACCTTTGTGGAAATTCAAGATCAAACATTGATGAGATCTTGTTGGATCTAGATCATATGTTTGAGACGGAGTATTTCCAGAGGTTTAGGTCTGAAAATATTAGTTAAAATTGTCACAGTTTTTCACTAAAGAGCGAAAAAGGTGAAAAAGGCAAAGGTGTTTTAAAATGATTTCTAAGTCATAGAAAAATTTCAAAGGGGAAAAAATGTGAAGGCCTAAAAATATGCTGTTAGCCTTCGGTTTTTCAGGATGCTCATTACTTGAACGATTTGTTTAAGGCTGAGCATAAGATATCTAACACGCACGGCGTAAGGTATATCAGGATTCGCAATCTGTAAAATGGGAGCTGAAGCAACCATTTGCTTGAGTTTCTCAAAGCATTGGTTCAATTCATCATTTCACTCAATAGGCTCACTAGGTTGATCTCTCTTTTCCTTTTTATTAACTCTGTCTTTAGTCAAATTATTTAAAGGTGCAACCACTTTTGCATAATCCTCAATTGACCTACAAAAGAAAACTGTAAAACCGAGGTTTAACTTCTCTAACCGTCTTCGGTATCGACCACTCAGGCACTGTCTTGATCTTACTCTCGTCAGTCTCCAACCCACTGTGGGTGATTCTATGACCGAAGTACAATAACTCATACTTACAAACTCACATTTAGATTCTTTAGCATAAAGTTTCTCTCATCTGAGAATATCTAAGATAGTCTTAAGATAACTCAAATGCTCCTTAAGTGTCCTACTGTAGATGAGAATGTCATCCAAGAATACAACCACATACTTCCCTAGATATGGACGAAAAAGGTCATTCATCATCTGTTGAAATGTAGCTGGTGCATTCGTCAACCCAAAAGGAAGCATGATAAATTCATAATGACCGAATCTCGTCCGAAAACCCATCTTTTGCACATCATTTGGATGAATCCTAATCTGATGATATCCGGTTCTAAGACCCATCTTTGTGAAGTATTTAGCTCCACCTGATCGATCAACCAAATCATTCATACGAGGCAAAGGATATTTATTTTTAATAGTTACCAATTTTCCATTACATTAGCAAATGAACTTATCCCAGATGGATGTACATATTTGTCTCCAAACAATGTAACTATTTCTTTACCCTCCTGAAAAGAGAGAACATGCTTCTCAAAATCTATCTCAAGGAAAAGGTTGTGGATGATGTGAAAGCCTTAGCCATTGTCAATCTTTTGAACTTAACTATAGACCATCCAAGTGAAGGTTCATATCCACAATCTAATATTGCCAATGAAAACAAAGTTCGCGTGCATGTGCGCACGCACGCGTGCGCGCGCGCGCACACACACACACACACACACATGTTATGTAACAGATTAGATTGGTTGCTTCATATGAACTGGCATGTCCTTTCATTCATGTGGAATCTTAGGCTCGATGTTTGTGAAGAATTTACAATGATGTTACCAAGCGGAATTTCATGAGTCATCTTTTACATAATCTTCTCATAAGGTCGTGTAATTTACTTAACCTTTTGTATAGAAGGTTGTGCACTTTCCAAAATGTCAAAATCTTGGGTCCTTCATTTATCATTGGAGAAGGCCCATTTGTAACCCTACGATTGGTTAAATGAAAGGAGGTAAAAATGAACTGCAGCCCACTGTAAATGTAGTGGGGGGGGAAGGCCCTGCATGAGGGCCTTCCATGCTGGGAGGGCCTTGCCCGACGGCAGGCCCTGACTAGCATGGAAGGCCCGAGGGATAGAGGCCTTCCCCTGCGTAATGCTGGGGTGCGAGGGTGCTGATTCTGACAGAATTAAATTATCTTCTGCCAATTTGACTGCTCCTAACTTTTGCATAGAGCATTGCCATTTCGAGAATAGTATGGACGAATAGGAAACACTTGGCATGGTGATTTTTGCTCTTGATGGTGTCTTCTTGTGAAAGTGATACCACCCGTGTTATTACCTTTTGTAAGGATTCAAATCCGACACAGCTCTCTGCCGTGTAAATCTTTTAAGGTCATCGCATCTACATACACTTTTGCGTATTTGGAGTTGTCATAATTACAATTTTGATGGATTACTCCATGATCAGATCTTAACACCTTGATCTTGGCATTTGCTTCACTGCACAAACAAATGAGAAAACAGTGTTTTTGTCTGTATCGCATAATTACAAATTGTATCTCTAATATGTGTTCAATGACATTTCGAACTCTGAAAAGCACTCCTTGCCCTTGAGCTATTAATCAGACGTAACCTGGATATCTAACATCAAAACAGCCAATTGCTGTCTAGGGCCATGGATTGGTAATTAGATAAAATACAGAGTCATGGAAAAATATGTTGAATAAATTGTATTACATGCCAAATTTCCTTGAATGAGGCAGACACGAATGTTTTGAGTGGTAAGTATGATGTGATCTGCCTAAGGTTTCTCATAACTGGCAACATATCTAAACAACAAACACGTATTCACAGGGAAATAGAGCATTTTGTATAAAATTGAGGTACATGAAACTTTAAATTTGCACAGCCAGGATAAGCTAATGGATTGAATGTCCGCAATCTCCTGCTTGGTTTGTATCAGAAACCAAAAAATATACAGTTGCTATAGGCCAAAACTCATCTTGTGTTAGCTGGTGAGGTCAGCTTTATTTTTCCTTTCTCAAGCTGCAGATAAGTGAATATAGCTTTACTTTTCTCATACAAAGACTCGGAAGTATATTGCAGGTAAGGGCTGTGCAAACTTATAAGAACCATGGATCAAAGTCACAGCTACCAGGACTTACTCAAATGACCTCACCATCCTCTCTAAATTGGTATACGATAGCTGCAAGAAAATCATTGCTTACAAGAAGAAACAATAAGCATTCTCTTGCCAAGGCAATGAATGCAGTCCTGAAGAGTCGCTTGCCTGTCTTATTTACTTCTAAAAGTTCATCATATCGGGCACAGTAAAAGCAAAATAAAGCTTTCTGCAGGGATTAGCAGGGAGTGTTCCACATGCAGTAAATAGGGCAACAAACATGCCAATTTTAGCTCAACCAGATTCAGCATGAAATCGGTGATACCAGCACTCCAGGAATCTCGGGTGTCAGCTGTAATAGGCATGACATCCCACACCATATAAGGCAGTAAGTTTTGTGGCTGACTAAACAGCTACCAAGACTTATTCAGATGAAGTAATCTTTGCTTACAAGAAGAAACACTAAACATTCTCTGGCCAAGGCGATGACTGCCATCCTGAAGAGTTGCTGCCTGTCTCATTTACTTCTAAAAGTTCATCACATCGGGCATAGTATAAGCAGCAGCCACAATAAAGCTTTCTGCAGGGATTAGCAGAGACTGTTCCACATGCAGTAATATGGCAGAAAACATGCCAATTTTAGCTAAACCAGATTAAACATGCAATCCGTGATAACATCGCTGCTAAGATCAAACTACCTGATATTCTAAGTTGGTCAATTTGTGATTTTAGAAGACTTAGCAACAACCAATTTTCTTTGCATGAGGCATGACGTAAATTAGGAGGGTACATCAGGTCCTGATTTATGACAAAATACAAATGAGGGTGTACTTGTTTATGCAGTGCAAAATAACATTGTAGACATAAACAATGTGAGCAAAGCACAGCTTCAAAATGAATGGAAGTCGATTGCTTCCAAAGCTTGACCACACAAAAACAATGCAAGTATGAATCAACTGAAAGAATCAGATGAGATTGTTAACAACAATACTTGCCCATCTGGAAATGTGAACAGTCTAACTAAGAACCCAAGTTTTGTATGATTATTGCCCTCCATTTAACCAATCAAATCAAACAATGAAACAGAATGCTGCGATTCTCAGACCGAATATTATTGACAGAGAAAGTGATATGCAAGTAGTACCTTGTGTTCTTTCTGATGGCTTTCAAGAACTTCCAGAAAAGGCTGTAAGATTGAATCATGTCTATTGAATACCAACTACTATCTGACACAAATGCTTACCTAACCTTATGTACAACCCAAAATTGCTTGACCCTTTACTGACAATGTCCACTAGTTGCATGGAAAAAAACAAGGAACCTCGGGTGTCAGCTGTAATAAGCATGACATCCCACACCATATAAAGCAGTAAGTTTTGTGGCTGACTAATTTTCTTAATGTACCTTCTAGATATCTGAAAGACGAACCGAGGGTTTTCTTTGTCTCTTCTTTGGGGCCTCTAATGTGAAATCTCCTAACCGCTTTGGCTTTGAATGCCCTGACAGTGAAGGTGTACACTTCAGCTTCTCTGAAAGAAGACAATGGGCAGTTGGAACTGTACCTACATGCTTGCACCCTTCATCCCAGTCACTGCTGAGCTGTTGAATTTGAACATTAGTCCTTGGACCATCCACATCCAATTTGGATTTCTCAATTCTGGATAATTGTCCTCTTGAGTGTCTAGTTGATTGTCTCTGAGTGAATGGGATGCTACCATGAATAAAAATTGCTTTATATTGTTTGACCTTCTCTCGTACTTTACTCCCACAATTTCTCAACCTAGAAGAGCTGCTGACACTTCTACTACAAGTCATTTGTTGCACACTCACCTGCATAGATTCACCTACATGCATGTAAACATCTCTTCTAGACATGCTTGGTGTACATATGGTTGTTCGTGGTGCTGATCCACCCAGAAAAACAGCCTTTTCCTTCAAATTTCTATTATGCATTTTCGTGCCAGCACACTTGAGTTGCCTAATTCCAGTATTTTCTTGTTCGTAAGCTACTTCTACTGCAGCTTCAGCAAGCACATAAAGGGCCACATATTTTTGAGCATCAGTAGCTTGATCCCTAGATGAGTCATATCCTGCATTTTCCTTGATAAATTGCATTTCTTTAGGGTGAATACCTTGAGATCCATCCTGGAACTCTGTTTGTGCAACTTCAGTTGTTAAGGGCTTCTTGTAAAAGTTCTCAGCACTAGCGTTCATAGCTTTGCTAACCTTAGCACAAACTTCAAAGAGCATGCCTTCAGTATGTGTATTGCCTTTATAGTCAAGTTTGCCCTTTGATTGATGTTCAAAACCGATTTCTGCCCCTTTCCCTGGTTGCCTTGAACCTGAAAATTGCTTTGATGGCCCCTTGCCTGTTTTCTGCTGAACCAAAGGAGAATCGCTGCAGTTAAATGAACAGCTTTTACTTGAATTGCATGCTCTTCTTATGGTTACTTCCGTGGCCGCACCGCCAATCAAATTGCAGCAAAGAGAGATTGGGTTATATGAGGCTGAGCCAGAGACATCGGGTTCTATTTCAGCTCCTTGGAGCTCAAGTATATGAACAGCAGAAGAATTAGCAACTTTTGTACAATTTTGAGTGGCGTCATCCCTGCATTTGTAAGATCCAAATCTAGCCTGTTGAGAAGAAGGGCTCCGAGTCAGAATGTCCTGTCTTTCAAAAGAAATGAGCTTCGAGCTCTGTGTGGTATCAAATCTTGTCTGATCCACTTGCGTCTGACTACCTATTTCTGACGT
The DNA here is from genome assembly GCA_029204225.1 of Diphasiastrum complanatum. Taxonomy (NCBI): domain Eukaryota; kingdom Viridiplantae; phylum Streptophyta; class Lycopodiopsida; order Lycopodiales; family Lycopodiaceae; genus Diphasiastrum; species Diphasiastrum complanatum. The sequence goes on along the minus strand of MU834132.1, from coordinate 35,835 downwards.
GGAGTGAAGTTTCTCTTCACTCATTGCTATGGGTTCTGCTGCAGAAGCGGACAGCTTGAACTGGGAGGAGTCCCGTGCCTCTACACTTTGATGTTCCACACATTGTGCTTTCTCATAAATATCAACTGCTTTAGATAGTTTCGAACTGCAGTCAACAAAATCTTCGAGGGGAGGAAAGGTGGAGGCTATTGAGGGCATGGCATACCTTTCGGTAATAAAGCTCTCTAAAAATTCTGTAACTCCAAGTCTATCTTCATCCAATTCGGAACTACAATACTTAATCTTGTTTTTCCAGTTGCCGCTTCTCTCCAGGAAAGAATTCAGCTCAACTTGCTTTGGATCCTCTCTGTCAACCCTGTTAGATCCTGCTCCTTCCTCACTTACTGAATATCTCATGCCTGCAAACTCCTTCGGCCTCTCAATCCCGCATGCCCCCATTGTTTCCTCTTGCATGATGCTCTGGGTTTCTAGAAACGTTCCCATCTCTAGGGCGTAATGCCTCGCAGATGGGCTATCGCCATTTTCTTCTTTGAACACTGCCCCTGTTCTAGCACGATCCATCACAAGAAAGCTCGCAACTCCCACAATTGTCCTCACTTCTAAGGAACGAACCTTCAAGGTAGACTCAACTCGTAGGATCTGCTTGCTTTGCTGCCTCTGTGCTCCGGCATTTTTCTAAAGCTGCTGAGTCTACATCATTCTTCCCCCTTTAGCTCTTTACTGCCGGCTACGCCTTGCTCGCCCTCCCAACAATACCCAATCACAATGGGAAATTGCTGATCAGAAAGACAGGAGCTTCAGAATGAAGTTGAACAATTATGAGAATGAAGATAGCAGTCCTCTTGCTCCTCTTTCGCACTTCAATCACCACAAAAGGAATGTCTGGTCAGTAATCTGCAATCAAGGAAAAGCTGGCAAGATCAATGGGATACATATACATTGCTTTAAGATTCAGCAGTCACAAGCAAAGCTGAAAAGCTAGCATTGCATTTCCGTAATGCCAACCATAGAGAGAAGTACTCTCTGTTTTGCTTACACATAGATACTTGGGCATACATGCTCCGTCTCACTCACTCGATCCTCATCTCACTCCAGCACCCAACCATATTAAAGCTGCCAACATCAGGCATAACGCAAAATCGATGCAAAGCAGCAGCTGAATTGCACACCTCGCGCCAAATTGTGGAGAAGATCGAAAGCGCAAAATGGATCGAGAGAGAGAGAGAAAGAGAGAGAGAGAGAGAGAGAGAGAGAGAGAGAGAGAGAGAGAGAGAGGCCTCATTTCTAATTAATTAAGAATTCTAATGGCCCATATTAATTAGATGGTTTAGTGTTTCTAGCACCCTCCTTACCATATACTCTTTAGATTTAATTGAGGATTACCACGCCCCATTCCCAACTTAATGAGAGCTCTTTCATCTTCTTTTGCACTCCAAGTTCATTGGTTTCAAATAAGTTCACTCACACTATGAAGCTTGCCTCACTATCGATACATTCTTGTATACGGACGGTTGCATTGATCGTTGTTGTGATCTTAACAAGTCAAATTATGGTTGCACATCATCGAAACAAATGAAATTGCAACATGCAAAATTATTGATTGGATTAAGCCTCGTCAACTGAACATGGTCAACCATTTCACCTTAAAACCAAGTGCTTTTTTTAGACACTCAAATTTCACGAGTTTGTCAAAATCTTCAATACATCAAACTGTCATCATCATATAAACTAAATTTACATGATGCACTGGATGAGCAGTCGACCAAACCTGAAGATTAAGTTTAAAAGCTAACAAATCAATCATTTAACTTTCACAATTACCCTGAAAATCAATCTTTAGTCTGACTTCAATATCAAATAAGTATTTAGAGATGGGATAATTCTCAAATTATCTGTCTCTACACTGAAATACTATATCTACCTTTAAGAAGTACACTAAAAGATAAATTTCCCTATTGGTTGATTCTCTCCAATCTAATAACATCACCTTCATGTACTTCAATTTACATGAATCACTAGGTGAGTCCTCACCTTATATTGGAAATCAATGTCCAAAAGTTAAAGATCCAAAACAATTATAGTCCAAGACTATTCACAAATTACTTGTAGACCCGTCATAAATGCTTCTTGGTACAAAACTCATCCCACCAAAATCTCTTAGGAGATCCATCAAGATAAAAATGACTTCACTCAATCCTGATTACCTTAGATACTCTCCTGAGATAAGTGCTCTATCCCTAGCCTCACATATCAGAAAATAGCAACCATTCAATCTTGATAGACTTAACTGCTCCTAATTTACCGAAGATTTTAGGCTGAAAAACAGTACACAAGCATTCCTTGGCTACAATCTATAAAGGTAAGCAGATTTCTCATAAGTAAACAATTACTTAATGAAAATGCCTGTGAGATCCAAACAATCTCAAGTTTGTATACAAATTTAGAGTTCAATTAACAAATCTAAATTTTAACTCCACCAATTGATCAAGAATTACTCATCTTAAGAATCATCATATTTCCATATAACATGTAATGGCCTTAAAGTATCAATTTATGATCCGTCAATCATAAACATTTAGAATCTTATGATTCGTCAATCATAATCTATCAGATTCTAAACCCATACTTAATCATTTAGAGATACTGGAGTATATGCACAACATACCACTCAGGAAATATAAGGAGCATTCTGAAATCTTTTCCACAAGGAAAATTACTAGATTCCAAGAATATTCTTCCATCCCGATTCTAAACCAGATTATGAGTTCCAAATTCTACAATCAACCAAGTGATTAAAGACCATTATAACATTTGTTTTTAACAAATATAAACTTTATACAATCACCTAGAACCACATCTAGAGATTATAAAGTTCTGCTGAATTCCAACTGAATTCAGTGGTTATCCTTGATATTAGTTAGACTCTGTCATCCAATATATGTATATGAGCTCACTGGACTATAGTCAATAACTTAGGATATTTCTCCTTCAAGATAAATTCTATATCAAGAATCTTATATATTCTATGCACAGTTCTCATAAATGAATCCAAATGGCTCACTAATCATGTGACTTACAAGCAATATGGATCAAAATAAACAGTTTCCGGTGAATTCTCTTCACACTGCTTATTTATCCAAGTAACTTCTAATCATGAGTAATCCAATTACTCAAGTTAATTGTAAATGATTCAAAAATCTTAAATGTCTAGGTGCAGATCGCAATTATACATGCTTGAATTATGATAGAAATATTACCTCTCAATAATCAACTATCAAATAGAGACTAACATTAGCGTTCAAGAAACCTAAGTTTCGAGCCATATTCAAAAATCTTATGTGGAAGTATAACAGTCCTTCAGAACAGAGTTCTACACTGGAAGGAATTATATGAATCTTAATCCAATTGTCATGTATTAAGAAAGTTCTAAAGAGTAGAGGTTTAATAAAATAGAGAAATAGATTTAGGGGCTTCCATATTTTGTAATTAATGAGATACCATTTAGGGATCGATCTATATCCGTAATTCCCAAAATACCCTTAACAAAAACCAATGGACTCTGTTAGTATTACCATTACAGCAATCACTAACCATCGGTCTACATATCATTCTACCCAAGAAATCCCCTTTAGAATCACTGATGTCCCATACCACCAGCTTTTCCTCCAAGAATTCTTTGCATCTAGATCTGTTTCGCCCAAAAAGTCAAAAAAGACGATTTGGCTATCCTATACCCAGATATAGGATCAAATTCACAACCAATTCCAGGAGATAATCCTAACAATTGAAATCTCTCATGCTTCTTTAGTGTTACTCAAAGAATACCATTTCATATTGTATCCATCTCATGGACAAACAGAATGTATCACCCCAATACAATAGAATGCATCACTAACCCAAAAGAAATATAGATTTCAATAAAACCGAATTTCATACTATCCTAGATTTCCAAAATCTATTCCAGAATCAGTACAAAGAACTTTAATTCTTTTAACAAGTTAGAACTCTCTTGGTCGTTACTATCATTATAGAGAAATACTCTATAATTGAAAATAATCCAAATTACTAGATTCCTGTATGGAATACCTTCTATCTGCATTACTTTGCAAGATCCAAATCCAATTGCAAAATAGAGATGGTTCCATAAATGGATTATCAGTCTTGTCACTACTTTTCCCTTAGAATCCTCAAATTCTCGAAATTTTAAATCACACTGGGAAAAAGGAATCCAAATTCCCAGAGGTAGTCTTCTTAAATAATTCCCAATTTTATTCTCACTTGCAATTAATCATACTTCAGGAATTGAATGTAAATTAAATAATTGGATCATTAAGACCAACAATCATCTACATATCAGACTTCCACTCTTTTCCTCCCTTTCAAAAATGGTTCCGGTTAACAAAACCCCAAATTTGTACTAGGAAAAAGTTCAATTTGGTATCGCTAACTTTAGCACTATCACCCAGACAAATTTTTGATTTGTTCTTTAAGTGCCGCACTTAATCCCTGGCAAATCCCCTTATAGACCAGCATAGAACTGTTCTACTAGATTTACATTATTCTTGGTCCTTATTGATCCTTAAAACAAGAAATGCTCCTTAATTGATAGATTCACAAAATCTTCAACTAAAATTGAAAGGTACAATGATCTTAACAATCGACTGATTTCAACTCAATAAGATCATTCACTTTATAAGTCATTTCTGTTTGATCAATAACCAAAGAATTGGAACAAATTGAAAACTTCCATGGTTTTTTCAAATTTTACGTAAACTGGGATTTTCAAATTCCATTCAATATGGACCTAGACTGTGAAAATCGACCAAACATTGACTTGACAGTTTCACAATTACCATCTCATATTAGAAGGACTCTGAAACATCCAGCATGCATCCTATGTGACATGCAGTGATTTCAAAAAAAAAAATCAATTTTTACGTAAATTGCCAAGAAACTGGAAAATTGGCACTGGGATTTTCGAAATTCGTTCGAAATGGACCAACTGTGAAAATCGATTAAAATGATTGATTTATCAAATTCACAAGCACTGTCACATATCAAAATCATTTCAAAACATTCTGCATGCAACACTTTCACATGCACTGAATTTTTTGTACAAACAAAAAAATTCCCGTAATTAGCCTAGCCACTAGGAAATCTGCTTTTTGAACTAGAATTGTCAAAAATAGCTTCATGCAAGAAATCTTCTGATCAATCCACTAATTATGCATGAAACATGCACCCATGCATGCATACAGGTCTATCCATACATTTTCATCAATAGACAGACACTACACTGAGTTACAAACATGCATGCATCAGAATATTTCAAAAATTTTGCAAATTTTAGTTCAAAAATTGCCAAACTTCCGACAACCATAACTTTCTCTATAGGACACCAAATTGGTCGCTGTAAAGCACAGTACGGAGGGAGAGTGGATCTACAAGGCACTTGCCACATCACCTTGTCGCCTAGGCTTCACATGTGCGAGCAGTAAATGCACAAAAAATAGATCGGAGGGTGCACTTTTGGAGAGAGAAATCATCAAAAATTCAACTCCAGCCCAAAAAGCCTTGGATCATAGGTTACAAGCACTCTACTAAGGTTCATTAGACAGGCATAGAAGCTTCTAACAGGTCCAACAAGCAATCATAAGCTCAGATCATGCAAAAAATGCATTTTTGGCCTCCTTCAACAAGCAAAACTTCAACATGATTGTGTCTTATGCTCACCTATCCAAATTGGATACATGATGGCTCAAAACAGACACAATCCATCATATCTTTAAGCTTGTAATAAGAACCAACAATTTCAGACCCCCAATTGAGAGGTATTTATGCTAAAAAATTGTCAAAAATACACTCACTAATTTTTGGTGTTTTGAGCCCCCTAATGGTGTCTAATCCCATCCAAACTTCATGACACCTCAGGGACAGCTTCATTACATCTCAACATTCACACCAAGCCTTGGCTGAGAATTTTGAGATCTACCCCAAAATTAGTCCAAAAAACATAAAAAAACCTTGGTATTTGACCAATTTTGACCAAAATTTGTGAAAAAAATCCACAAATTCGCGTAATCAGATCCAAATCCCTATACATCCATTGCATGTAAGCACCAAAATTTCTAATTCTAGTCAAACATGGTTTCTATAGCCCATTTATGGTTCAAAAACCCCAATTTTTGGTCCAAAATCACTATCTAATCCACCTTTTGACTATCCCAACATCATGCAATCATTAGATCCAATCAATAATGACTGTAAAACAGTAAGTACAATATGGAAAACGTACTACATCAGTACCTATGATCAATTTCAAGCAAAAAACTTCAATTCTAGGTGGAAAATCCACTAAAATCATGAAAAAAAACCTTTGAGTTCCAACAAAAACTATGGAGAAATCCCATAATTATAATCTTTAGGCTGAAAGTACACCAAATTCAGAGAAGCCACCTACTTGGAGATCAATTCCACCACCTGGAAGTAACATGCAAGGAGAAATCCACAAAAACTGAGAAAATACAAGAAGTTGCTCCACCTTCTGATTGATGCAAATCCATAGCTCTGATACCACTATAAAGATCACCAAATGAACATCTGACTAGATCCTATTGCAAAACAACCAAAAGGACACCTGTGGAGCAACCACCCAACCAAACCTAGATTCCTCTTGGAGTTTCCTCCTGGACCTAGCCCCCAAGCCATAGTGAAGAACCTAAGAGAGAGGAGGAGAAACAGACTCAAGAAACTGAATTTCCAATAGGAGGATGGGCGAGTTTCCAATGGACATATTCTCCTCATGAGAGAGAGAATATTTCCCTAGGATCTCCATGAAACCTATATTGAGCTATTGACCTCCTATTCTTGCATTAAGTCAGTCATTCACTATGCATGTGCTCCTATGTCCAATTATAGGTCTGAGCCCTCATATGATTATTAATTACTTTATAGGCCAAGCCCGAAATGGTGAGGCATAACTAATAACCATATACACCTAGAGTGACCGGCTATCCATGTCAGGAATTATTCCGATTCCCTTATACAGGACATGGATGTAACAATGCTCGTGAAGACAAATTGTGATAACCGTAAAAAAAATTTGTTTTGAAAAACGCCGGCAAATAGGAGAGAGACCGGGTAGAGAGAGAGGGATCTCAACCGGAGAAGAGAGAAGGGAGTAGAGAGAAAAAGATCTCAACCGGAGGAGAGAGAAGGGGTAGAGAGAGAAGGATCTCAACCAGAGGAGAGAGAATGATCTCAATCGGAGGAGAGAGAAAGGGTAGTGAGAGAATGATCTCAATCGTAGGAGAGAGAAGGGGGTAGAGTCTTTCATGCAGGAGAGAGAAGGGGTAGAGTCTTTCATATTTTCTGATCGATTTGGTCTGATGTAGTTTGAACCTTTAGTTATGAGGAACATCGATCGATCCATTTTTGTCTGCTCTCACTGCATCTTTCAGTTTTTGTATGCTTTGGTGCCGGCAGCAGTTACTAGTAGCCATGGCTAATGCGACATCAGGAAAAAATATGAAACACTTGAGAAAAATTATGACGATTTCACTACTGCTCTTCCAAAGAGTGATTGTCGGTAAGCAGTATTAGACTTTGACTTCGTCATTGACGATTATTGACAGAAGAGCAAAATCTTTTTTATTGCCTGGTCACCTGACAACGTCAGAATAAAGGTGAAGATGATTTACGCCGGCTCCAAGGACAACTTGATGGTGTGCACTATGAACTACAGGCTACTGATCCAACAGAAATGGATATTGAGGTTATCAAAGACCAGTAAAGTTGATGAGAGAAATGAAGAAGCAGATTAGATCAGTGATGGGAGAAATGGCACTCTCCTGTCACTCGTCAGAGAAATGGAGGATCGAGCAAGAAAATGAATTGGCGTGAGGGAGCCGAGTGAGATAGGAGTTAGGCTTAGGGTAGGTTAGGTTAGGTTTAGGTCATGTCTAGGTTAGGGTAGGTAGGTAGGTCTGTTTAGGTTTGTTTCAGCTTTATCCAAGCTTGATCTAACTGTTGGTAGTGCTCTAGAAGTTCTGATGGATTCTTGGTAGTAGATTCCTCAGTCAATCTGATGATCTACTTCTTTTTTTATCCTATCAGGATTTGGATCCTCCTTAGATTCTGATGGATTTTTTCGATCCTGCCAGATCTGGCTGAATCTTGATGGATTTAGCTTGATTTGGCTTGATCTCCTTAGATCTAGCGGTAATGGCTGAGCAGATTAGCTTTTTTAACGTGCCACCTCCAATCTGGATTTGTCTTACTATGGTGGCCAGTACTTGTGCAACCGGCTACCATTGATGGGTGTGTTGAAGGGCATCCCATCAAGCTGTTCTAAGTTCACAGCCCCATGATTAAGAATTTCCTTCATCCTATAAGGACCTGCGCTTGTGAATTTTAACTTCCCCTTGATCGCCTTGGTTTTATACATCAGGACCAGATCTCCTGAACAAAGATCCTTCTTTTGTAATCTACGATCATGCCAAGCCTTGTGTCTTTCCTTTTCAACTGCCAGTGCATGCACAACTAGTAAGCGTGTTTCAAAGATTTTATGTAGAGCTTCGTGACATAGCTGTAGAGATTTGGACTGATTAAGACTTTGCGTGGTGGAAATCCTTAATGAAGGAACTAAAAACTCTACTAGCATCACAGCATCTTGACCATATACCAATTGGAAGGGTATCTGATCAGTGCTCCCCTTATATGTTGTCCTGAATGCCCACAGTGCAGCATGCAACTTGTGTTCCCAATCTGATCTACTAGCTTCAACTGTTTTCGTGAGCACGCTACACAGGATCTTATTGGATGATTCTGCTTGCCCATTACCACAAGAATAATAAGGCGTACCGAGTCTGTGGATCACAAAGAACTCCTCCAACAGGACCTTGATGGTCTCATTGACGAAATGGCTTCCGCGATCACTGACTAGTTCCACCGGGCACCCGAAGCGCACAATGATATTTTCATAAAGGAACTTGGCAGTGGTCCTAGCGTCAGCTACCCGTACTGCCTTGGCTTCGACCCATTTGGTGAGGTAGTCTGTGGCTACGATTATGTATCGAGCCTAGGAACTCCTTGTTGCAGGGTGACTTGCACCAATATAATCCAGTCCCCATTTTTCGAACGGTGCTTGGGCTAAGACTGGGTGCAATAGATCATAGTTCAATCTCGTTGGTCTCCTTGCCCTTTGGCACACATCGTACTTTTTCAAGTATTCCTCTGTGTCTTTATGAATCGTTGGCCACCAACATCCTGATTGCAGGATCTTGGGAACTGTAATGTCAGATGCAAAATGACCTCCACCCATGCCTTCATGTGAAAGCGAAATGATCTGGGTGGTCTCATGAGGAAGAATACACCGCCGAAGAATTCCGTCTGGACCTCTTCGGTACAACTGGCCGGCAATCAGCTGATAAGGTCTAGCTTTAAAGATCAATTTCTACTGTTCTGTCTTTGGTAGTGATTTGTCTGGTTGGCCCCGCATTAGATATTCAACAATGTCGGCAACCCATTCTGGTACTGTATCCACGTAAAATAAGACAGCATCTGCCAACTCATCATCGGGTTGGGTTGCAATCTCCTTTTCCTTGATTCGTGACACATGATTTGCCATGTAGTGTTGTTTTCGCTTGCGAACTACTATCCAAAAATCAAATTCCAACAACAACAGGAGCCATCTGGTGATTCTCCCGGTGTTGCAAGTTTTATTAATGAGATATGGCAAGGGTTAATGGTCCGTATAAAAAGAAAAATGTGTGGCCATCAAATAGTGTTGAAACTACAATAAACATTCCGTGTGCTCGATTTCATAAATGAAATCTGCATCCATAAGTTTCTGCAAGTCTTGCTTGATCAGTTCTGTATAATTTGGATTGCAGTGGTAGTAACAACTTACCTTGGGGACTGCTCCGTCCATCAAAGGTATGCTGTGTTGGACTACTGTTGGCGGAATGCCCTTTAGATCACTATAGCTCCAAGCAAAACAGTCTTTATATTTCACCAACGAGGATCGTAGTCTCTTAAACTACGTGGGTGTTAACTGCTCTCCCACAAGCACTATGCTTTCTTCTTCTCTTGGTTCCGCAAGATTCATCGGCTGTGTTCGCGTAGGTCCCTCGAAGTCTTGTTCTGTTGGTGCCTGACTTTGATCAGGTTCTCGTTGGGCTTGCGACATCATGATCACCACGTCGTCCAATGTATAATTCTTGAAAGTATCAGGCATCTCATGACCTGGAGCTCGTCGAGATTCCTCTTTTAATATATTGATCTTGGCTCGACTGGTCATTTTTTTTATTTTTTGTCACCTGTGTAGAAGATGACATTGTATCTGAGTCCAACTTGAATGACTTCAAGGAATCCAACACCTTCTTTTTGCTCTTTTTTGTCATTTTGGTGGGTTCATCGTTGTTGTCTTTCTTCGGGATAGTTGTGACATTCGCCTCATCGTTACGAATATCAACGTCTACTGTAGCTATTGTTTCTTCGGGTAACTCACTCCATCGGATCACCTGGTTGTAGCGTTGCTTCAACTGATTCTCCTTATTTGCATGTGCCTTGGGTGGGTTGATCCTTGAGACTTTTGCCATAGCAGACCTTTGTGGTGGTTGAGCTGGTACCTTCTTGGTTCCGTAACGATCTGGCCCATGTGGTGTAGGACTTGTTCATCAGTCAGCTCAATCTCCTTATTATAAGTTAGAGCATGACTAGATCATCGTCCACTAGGTTCTCAATTGGCTCCGCTGACAGCCATGCTATGTTTATCATATTCACTCCAAATGTGATTGGTGTGTCCATAGTGTAACATTTGGGTGAAGATGTACTCGGTTCTGGATCTGATTCATATTGACATGCATGGCAGTCAATAGTTGCTAATGCATCCGTCCATCTCATGACATCCGTCTCTGAATGATAGTGACCTCCCTTGGCTGGCCTTAGGCGGTCAATCGTATGATATGTCGTGGATGATCCATCATCAGCTTTGGGTGCCATAGGTTTTACCGCCCATGTGGTTGGATCTACCTTTACAACATGTTCTCTGTTCTCGAAGGTGAGTTTCCCTGTACCCCAGTTGTGTACTACTTGTGCAGCTCTCAACCATGGTCTTCCCAGTAAAATACGGTATGCAGATGGAGATTTAGGTATATCATTGACCACAAAAGTAATCACATACTGCATGCCTGCTATCTTTACGGGAATATCAGCAACTACACCTTTTGGTTTCACACAGGATTGATCTACTAGCTTGATGGCAAATCTGGCTGGTTTTAATCCTTGTAATTCTCATTTTTTGTACAAAGTAGTGGAGATTGAGATAACCATTATTAGTCTGGATGGGAATTTTTGGTGTGGTTTGGGTGGCGAATGGTTTGATCAGAGCTTTGGCATGGCGATGGGAGATGGGTTGATGATCACCGGACATACTGCCAATGGTGATCATCGAGTCGGCGTTAATCCTGACCTTGTACGTGGTACCTTGGTACAAGAAGTAGAAACAAGCCTTGTCCTCATCCCAAGTGGTGTAAGCATGAAGGGAAAGGCCCATGTTAATCTCAGAATGGAAGAGCGCCGAGTAAAAACCCATTGCTTCAAGGAGTGGGCTCGTTGTCTGCAGCCATGGTTGGATCAGAGTGTTAGAGGGTAGAGGCCAAATCTACGTGGCCTCGGGGATGTCACGCTGGATCACCTGTTTGGCGCCAGAGTCTTCAAAGGATGAGGAGGCCATGTTAGCAATGATGATTAGTGGTCGAAAAAGTCGAAAAAGTAGAAAAAATGGTGGAAAATGAAAAAAGATGGGAAAATAGTAGAAAACTGAGAATAATGAGTGTTGGATGACAATGATTGTAGTTCAAAATGTCGATCGGTGTTTAATATGAGCAGATGACAGCTGTTAGAAAGTTTGGTTGAAAACAAAAACCTTGGTATTTTCAATGAAAATTTCGGCAGAGCTTCGCTAACAAAGGTGACAAATGACTCGAATTCAGCCCTTATATAGCGGAATTTAGAGTGCGTATTACGTAAAATTCACTTTCCCTTGTTCAGTTCCACCCAGATTTTGACAGGCACCTTCTTCACAAAATTCTAAGACCTTAGGAGAGTCTACAAGACTTCAAAAGGTGATTTGACTGCCATGCGAAGGTTTTGCGAGGGTTCAGGTTGTCTGTGAGGGTTCAACTCTCGCAGGAAGTGATATCTCGCACAACTTGTTCTTGTGATTGAATTTTCAATATCAGACCATGTAGGCAGGCTAATTTCACTACTATGATTCTATTTAGGCACCTTGCGAGAGTTGGTAAGTTGATCTTGATGCTCTGCGAGGGTTCTGAAAATTCTGCTTATGGGAACTCTCGCATACACTAAAAAATGATGATTACTCCATCAGGAACTCTTGCAGAGATTTTTATGGATGCATCTAGGTCAGATCTGGTGACTGTCCAATTTTCAAGAGCTATCTCCCAGGGGGTCTCAAAAAATCATGAAAAAGTGCTCCTTTAGATTGTTTTTTGACAAGATCTCAAGATTTTCTTATATTTAACTTTTGTAAATTAGTAATTAGCTTCATCCAGACTTGATGTGACTGTTGGTAGTGCTCTAGAAGTTCTGATGGATTCTTGGTAGTAGATCTCTCAGTCAATCTGATGATCTATATCAATAAGCAAAGAGTAGGGTGACATAAGGAGAGCGTGGTGGGCTAGTCACGTAAGTCTGTCACATGGCAAATCATGTAGGCAAGTCATGTAGGCCTACCATAGGCTTGTATGGCAAGCCAACTGGGCTCTGCCACGTAAGCCTGAGTGGACCTAGAGATATATATATATAGGTGGGCTGGAAAGTTGCCATGTGGCAAGCCATGAAGCCCTACCATAGGCTTGCGTGGCAGGCCACATAGGCACAACATAGGTATGATGTCTGTCACGCAAGCATGTCGCAGGCTACCACATAGGCTTGCCATAGGCTTGTGTGGCAAGTCAACCAAGCTCTGCCATGTAGACTTGAGTGGACCTAGAGAGAGAGAGAGAGGGGACTCGCAAATTGCCACATGGCAAGCCACGCAGTTTTGTCATGAAACAGACCATGTTCGTGACATGGTATCAGAGCCTATAGGTTATCACTAGTGATATCTAAGCAACAATTTTCTAGACAACACAATATGGCTACAACGATCCAGACAAGAGTGGCGATCAGTCTTGATGGCGCAAATTGTAGAATATGAAAATTTAAAATTAAAACACTCAGAGGTGTAGCCTCCGAGAGGAGATTCAAGGAGAGCTGAATGGATCATAAAGGATGAACGTGTAATGGCGATCATCGTTTCGTCCATCAACGAAGATCTACTCATGCAGATTGAAGACTACGAAAGCAGCCATGCAGCATGAGAAATATTAAAACATAAGTATGAAGTGAGAATTGCAGCTTCAGTGATGCACCTTCACAATCAGCTACAATCCATACGATGGGACAATAGATCTCATTCAGGGAACATACCTGTTAGACAGTGTCAATATAGATTGAATCCAAAGTACTCCTTATTAGTAAAAGACGAATTAGATAGATGTCAGTTATAGTACCTAAGAAGAAGACGAGCAAGATTAGAGTTTGTCAGGATTTTAGAAAACTAAATGCTGCTACAACAAAGGATTATCATCCTTTGTCGTATACAGATACCATTCTTGACCAAGTAGCTGGTCATGGACGTTATAGTTTTTTAGATGGATTCTCAGGTTATAACCAAGTTTTTATAAAAGAGGAAGATAGATCCAAAACAACTTTCACCACTGATTGGGGGACGTACACATATACACGAATGTCCTTTGGTCTTTGTAATGCACCTGCCACATTCCAACGTATGATGACGAATATTTTTCAAAAAAAATTTAGAAAGTTATTAGAAATTTTTATGGATGACTTTTGTGTCTATTCATCAACTAAAAACCCACTTACTCCAATTATCCCCTTAGCACCTTCTGAGAAGTGGGGGATAGATTTTGTAGGACCTATCAAACCGACCACGCGTAAAACTTGTCGTCGTTACATACTTGTTGCCACGGACTATGCTACCAAGATGGTAGAGGCCGAAGCCACAATTGAGAACGATGCTAAGACTGTAGCAAAGTTTTTATTTCAAAACATTATCGCGCGATATGGTTGTCCCTAAGAACTCGTTAGCGATAGAGGAACCCATTTCCTTAATCAGACCATTGAAGCCATATTGTCATATTTTTCTATTACACATCGCCAAACCACTCCATATAATCCAAAAGCAAATGGGCTTACGGAGCAGGCAAATGGAATTCTATGTAAAATTTTGAATAAAGTAACGGAAATACATTCTTCTGATTGGGATCATAAGTTATCATCTATCTTATGGGCATATAGAACTGCTGAAAAGATTACAACTAGGCAGACTCCATACTACCTTGTTCACTTATCTATCTAATCAACACAAGATCAGATCTAAGCTATTAGATTGAGCCAATTTACGCAAGATCCTAGTGAAGAACATTGGAAGCTAGGAAGCGAGTTTTGAGATATATCATTGGAACTCGAGATTTTGGCATATTGTATGAGGGATCATCAACTAACTTGTTTGAATTGTTAGATTTGGACTTTGATGGAGATAAAATTTATAAGTGCTGATTTTATTTTCATAGGTGATGGAGCTATATCATGGATGTCAAAGAAACAAGCCACTATCTCATTGTCATCTAGTGAGGCCGAGTACAAAGCACTTACACATTGCACAAAGGAGATGGTATGGATCAAGAGGATGATCAAGGATCTTCACTTGATGGACTTTTCAGAGAGCCCAATCATTTTCTGTGACAACCTATCAGCCCAAAAGTTCATAACCAATCCTATCTTTCATGCTAGGAGCAATCATATTGAGGTGGCATATCACTTTGTGAGGGAGCAAGTATTGGCAAAGGAGGTAGAGCTTCAACATGTCTTTCCAAAGGAATGTGTAGCTGATATCTTTACCAAAGCATTGAGAAAATATGTGGTGGCCTAGTCGTTATAAATTTCCACAAAAATGATGAATTATGTAGTATAAAAGGTTTGATCGTTCCCCAAGAGAGAGAATAATCTCATCTTTTGCATGGTAAATGTATATATGATGGTAAACGGACTGGTATGCATAAAATTCACAACGGTTACTACAGCGACATAACTAGTTATCCAAAGATATTTGGGTAAATTGGCATCCAGGAACACCAATGATGAAATGTTTTGGTCAAGGTCTATAAATGTAAGGATTACTTTATCTTTCAGGCTCTTCAGGCATCAAGGAAACAGTCAGAACTGACAGCAACTAGCAATTTGATTTAGTAAGCAGAATCACATTAGCTAAGGATTCTTCTTAATCAAACACAGAGAATTAGTCTTTATCACAAAAAGCAAGCAAAACAGAGCCTCAAACAATCCCGTTATCTGAACACATAGCTCATTTAGAAATGAAAGAAGATCTGCTAAGAAATGATACTTAACAGCTTCGGCTAATACCCTACACACATCAGTCACAATTGCTACATGCTGGTGTCGCCTGAAAATCCATGTTAGAATAATTGAAATTCAGTATAATATAAGAAATGTGTGTGACGCAAACAGAACAGTATCACAATCATCCACAGATCATACAGAGTGTGTTCGCACATATGATAAGAAGTAATTCTATGAAAGATAGCAGAAGGAAAAGAATGCTCAAGCTATAGGAACTCGCTCTTCACTCTATTGATACTTAGCTTCGCGTAGAAATGCGTCAGTACAATGGCACGAAGTGTCGACCTTATAGGAACGATTACCGGCCTCAATGTCGTTTACGAACCGTTAAATGTCGATTCTGGACTTCTATTGCATCTATTTAGAACGTCGCAACTTCTACTTAAAATATGAATTTACAAAGTGCGAAATAGGCCTTTACATGTATTTAGGCACTATAGCACATTTTACGTATATGGAAATTGAAATTTTTTACAATATATGACATAACTCGGATAATGTGAAATCATAAGTCTCCACATATCCCCTTCCTCAACTGTGCAGTGGCTCGCCAACAATCTGATTTACATCGTTCTTTGTCGCTTTCAGCTAGCTGGCTTGCTGTGGAAAATTGCCTTGGCTCGGGCTTCATTCTCTTCGTTTTTCTGCTCCAATGTCAGCCCTTTTGTTGCCAGGAAATAGTTATTCTTCTGGTTATAGTCTTCTTGAAATGATAAATTTGGATAGCCACCCATTCCTTGATTGTCGATTGGTGCAAGGGGGTTATCAATTAATGTATTATTTACAAGATGTGTATACCAACTATCCTTGGTCAGGATTTCAGACATCTCGACAGAAGGGACAATTGGTGAAAGTGCAGCATATGTATATTCATAAAATTTCGCTTTAATATACAGTTGTTGAACAGATAGAGGTCATAAGAAATGAGCGAAGCAATATTTACATGGTTGTAAGTGTGGTATGGTCTAGTTTTTGGGTTAGTGGAGTGAAGTATATTATTTGTTTTTACTTCCTCCAAATAACGAGAGTAGTTAGCTTCCCAATCTGTGTAGATTTCTCACAGATCAGGGAATAGTAATTGGTGAGTAACTCGAGAAGAAACAGATTTAGAGTTAGTAACAACTTCTTTCACATCAAAAATGTTAATTGATTCTAGCTTATTTAGGTACTCATCCAATGATGGAAAAATATTATTCTCAAATGTCCTTAGGTATTCTAAGATGTATATATACAAGGATCCTGCGATCGCATGAATATAGATAGTTTGCACATTGAACTTGTTCTGAACAATGGCAAGGGCAGGGATTCCTTTTTGATGTACAGTTAGTCTAGACCATAAAGTATTTATATTAGAAAAGGTCCAACGGTTTTCCCATTGTTCCTTTGTGTAACCAAAAAGTTTACATAAAAAAAGGTAATCCATCCTCCATTGGAGTTCTGGACTACAAAAAGGTGGAATAAAAAATGTCAGTTCATGATGACATGTCTGAAATTTTGACCTTAGTAGTGAGTAGACAATCTTGTTTTTCTTCGTAAGTACTGCACTTGGTGATGCCTGGGATTGGTATGGAATGACGCTTAATGCCCCAGGTTGGACTTCAGCAGCCTGTACCTCTGTAGCCTCCATGGTTTCAGTCTGTGTTTCTTGATTTTTCTGGACTTGGCTACAACTGATATCTGTTTGGATGGCCTTTTCTGACATTACTGATGCTGGCTCATCTGTTTGCGTCTCCTGATTTTGTCCTTGTCCAGGTTCTTCCGCATCAGAGATTTGCATTTGGCCTGATTGGAATCTGGTCTCTTCTAGTTCTTCCTTCAACTTCTCATAGCACTCATCTACGGCTGCAGATATTGCATCTGGAAGGTCTGGATCATCCGCTCTTGGATTCCCTTCCACGCTATTGGATCAATTCGGTACTTGCCATGAGATAAGCAGGCATCGAGTGTGACTTCGGCGCTAATTCGCCAGAGTATTGCCTCTTCGGCCTGTTTTTTGTATATCTGATTGTCTTTCTTTAGCATCTCTACAAAATTTTACAGTTGGACAATTGACTCCTGAGCACTACTGAGTACATTGCTCAATTTTGCATTGCTACTTTGAAGAGTGGATCGTGTTCGTCTTTCTTCCTGCAAGGAAGCCCGCAGGGTCTGAAGTTGTTGTTTGAGAAGGATGTTCTCATTTTCAAAAGCGTTGGACTGCTCCTGCATTTCTTCCAACACTTCAAGTGTGGCATCCTGCCTTGCTTTTGTTTCTTCTAGCTCTGTCTCTTTCCTGCTCAGCTCTGCATTGGCTGCTTTGAGCTCCTCATTTCTATAGGCCAGCTGAGCCTTAGTTTCGCTCAGCTCTACATCTATTTGGGTGAGGTCTGTTCGGACTCTTTCATACTTGGACCCCAGTTTTCTGGATACCTTTTCCAAGCTGGCAAGGTGCTGTATAGTTGTCCGAGTATCTGGCAGTAGTGTTCCAAAAACCTGTTGATATAACTTGGCATCGAGGATCGCTTTTGCTACCCTGATGGTCCTTAGAAAGTTGCTCTGCTCCTTGTGGTTCTGGTTCTTGTGGTATTTCAGTCTGATTTTGCTCTTGATCAACAATGTTCTCTGTCTCTTCTTCCATGTCCTCATTTCCTTCTGGGCTGGTCAGTGGTGTATACTGGGGCGATGGCCTTAGTGCTTTCAACATTGTTTTCTATTTTCGCACTCCTTTTGACAGGGGACTGGTTGCCTTGAAGAAATCCCAAGTCATGAGTGCTCACCAGTAACGATACACGGAAAAACCGGCAAAGAGAAAAATCAACTCGCAACAAATGGTCGGAAATTATGGGACAAGGTCAAGGAAACTGTAACAAAACTATAGGCAATTGCAAGTCGAAATGGCACTAGACAGCTTAAGCCATGGGCCATGGACACGCAAATGGAAAATGCAAGTGGAGGCCAAAAGTGCGTAACAAAAATGTCCTACTTAAAAGTGGTAGGGGTTGACCACAATCAGCAATGAAGACAACCCGATTAAGAAGAGTAATGAAGTAAGGTACTTACCACTTACACCACCACCAAGTGCAAAAGAAGAAAATGGCTCACACATGTGGTACCCTTGCACCCACCCATGGCCCCAATCCATCTTTTCCAAAACGGAAAGGGTACCACTTGTGGTCAAATCACAATTAACAGCCATGTAGATGAGAGGACACCTTTCATGAAAGTCTTGAAGAATGAAAGTATGAAATTTTGAAGGGGAAGGTGTGAGAGATGCATATAAAAGGAGAGACCTTTTTTTGCATTGAGGTAGAAGGATGATGAGGGAGAACTTTTGTTTTGGCACTCACGTGGTGGAGGAGGAAAAAGGGAGAGAGAATGGTTTTTACCTTGATTGCTAGGAGGCGTTTGTATTGAGAGAGATGTAGGTGATGAGTGTTGGTGAGGTGGTTTGTCTCTTGTTATGGGATGGATATAGTTTATAGTATGTGGAGAGACTTTATCTTTATGAAGAGTTTGTTAGTGTGAGAGTGCCTGCTGATCCAGAATTGGATAGATACTTCAAACACTGAGGTTCCTATGCTCTTGACTAATCGAATCCAGAGCCTTCTGTCCACAGGCTCATTAGGACCTGCTAACATTCCAGCTATGGAGCTGTAGCTCGCAATCATCTGGGAGCCCACTCATATCCAGACAGAAATGTAGTGTCTATCCACGCGACCCTGCTACGTGCTTGTAAGCATGTCATCTATCTCAGGGGCAGTCGCTGATATATCCTCATGAAAAAGAGGTAAACCTCATCCAGTGCCACAGGCAGATCCGCGGATGAATACACCCCACCTACACTGACGGTTACTGTTAGATGCTCATCCCATTTCTGCTTGTTGTGAGTCTCGTTCCAGAATCAAGAGGACCTGCATTGCTATGTTCCAGAGCAAAGGATCGCCTGCTACTCACTTCTCTTCACTGGCGCAGATCATTACCTGATGCATAATAGGATGCTCACGATGTAACATAGGCTGAAAATGATCAATAAACCATGGCTGAATCTGCTGTCCACCATCTTCAAGAAAAAAACCAGCAGCTTGCCACTTTGAACACCCAAAAAATCTAGCAACACGCCACTTTGAACCAATGTACTAATTGACATGATTTTTTCCCCTCCTCCATTAGACAAAATGGCTTCAAAGAATGCTTGATTTCAGTCTTTTCCAAAACATTAACTTAAGAAGCTTGCTCATAAAATTCTTCACTAATGCATCCATCATTTGCAACTAGAGAGGAGAAAGCATGATGATGAATCCTTTATTTGGTACATCTTTAAAAGTGTTTCCCACCTCTAATCTCTATAAATGTCAATTTCTGCCAGTCGGAACTGACCAGCGGATTATGCCTATGTTGTAGCTGATCGTTGCCATCATCAAGTTACACGATGCTGATTGTCAATGCGGCCTGTTGCCTGTTGCCTATGGAGTGTGAGCACTGAGCACTGACTATCTGACCTGCGTTGGAACATCATGAATCTATGATGCAAATCTAAGTCTATTGGAGCTCGCTTGATTCCCTGCTAGCCAATGTTCTTGCTGCTAGAGGTCTCATGGCTTGACGGTTCTTTGGGGCCCCCGGTTTTCCTTTTTCCACATAAGGTATACTTCTTGAATCCTCTCCAAAGCACAATTTTTAATTATTTTTAAGTTCTTGGGTTGTGTGATATGAAGTCGTTTTGTGAAATATCGTCAGCATCGCTAACCTGGCACCACTTGAAATTGTCTTGGCTACGTTCTAATTAGCATTGTTATGGATTTTTCTGATGATGATCTTGTTAACTACCATGCTAATTGTATCTCCTCACGTTATGCTCATGATTATCAAAGATTGAAAGTTTTATTGGAAAGGCACATTTGACACTGTACTTGGTAGTGAGCCAGTTTTTGCCTGCTTGATTCACTAGCTCGGCCTCTTTGAAACACAAGAGCGGGCTGTCACCGTACGTGGTTGAAATACACCACCTCGGTTAGGGGTCAGTATAGTCACCTCCAACGTTGGAAGTGCCTAGCGAAATACCTAGGCCTGACGCTTGACAAAATACCACCGCCTATCAAACAAAGCGGCGCATATAATTGGCACCCTCACACTGCACGAAACTAATTATGATATTATAGCCTAATCATTTGATGACTATTTGCTTATTTCACCCTGACCGGTTGAATACTTTAGTGACAAATTACTAAAAATACCCGGCAACAGATGATGACTTCATTTCATTTGACCTATGATTGCTAATTGAGTACCCCTATGGAAATCTCTATAACATTTGTAAGTAATTACACTCGCGTGACCTCTAGCCGTGAATCTCGACCATTGTGAAGTACCAAAGATACTGGCATAAGCAATACTACCCAGAATCGTACCCTGAGTCATAGATATGATCTCATCTTGACAATAGTAGGTGCCTCTAGAGACCTAAGATGGGGGATGCACCGAACAGCTTCCTTTCTCATGAGGGGTTAGAGCCTTGAACATAATGGATGAGTATCAATTCCACCCTACATTAGGGGATGTCTGTCAATTGATTCGGGAAGGAGCCACACACTATTATTTCTATACCCCAGCGCTCCACCCTCACTTACAGGTAGGAAATACTATATTTAGGATACAACATTGCGGGGGTTATAGTTATTTCGAAACCTATGAGTTCATTATCGATGGGCTCTGGCATCTAACTTACGCCGTTTTCACCGACTATAAAGACCCACCCAGCCTTTCATACCATTCAGATCGCCAGTGCAGTCACCCGGACTAGCTGGCAGTACCAATAGACCTCCAGAATTGGATCCACCAGAAACTGAGAGGCACAAAGACAATAGTGATGGCCCCTCTACGGATGTCTACATAGAGGGGTGGACAATCTAGAGGACGAAAAGTCTAGGCCTCAAGACCGATAGGACTGAGATTGCAATTACACCTCCCTGCAGCCGTGCCTCTGGGGGCCTGGAAAACCCTCATTGGCTGGGGAGCACGGGGTGGTTGAGATGGCCCTCAAGATTGGAAGCGACATTCCCCAATCACTCGCGTAAGGGCAGTGTGGGGCCTTTCTCTGTAGGACTTCCTGGCGAGAATTTCCCCTATCAACCACTTTAAATTCCTATTGTAGCAAAACTTTGAAATAGGTGCATTCAAATTAAAATTCCTTATGTAGACAAGTCTACCATTCTTTTAGATTATTTTTGGAGTAATTTTGATCCTTTTGTGGTAATTGTAATGATGCTTTGGATTGATGATCAAAAGATTTATATGTTGAATCCATTATTTTCTACGATCTTGTTGGTTTACTAAATTTAGATATGTCATGACTCATCTTTTGGAAGACAATATCAATTTTTTTTCATAATAGAAGAGTTTGACTTACTTCATATCATGAACATCATGTTGTCTTATCATACTCTATTCGGCACAGAGCATCTAACACGACATAGTGTGTCCTAAGTGGTCGGATATATGAAATGTTTGGAGACGTAAGACAATACTATACTGGAGAAAAATGGCTGAAACATAAGAATAAGTGGTAAAATCTGATTTTTTTAGCAACATGTTGAATTTTTTTTAATAATTGGTTAGTCATGTTCTCCATTCCCTTGAGTAAGAATATTAAAACTAGTTATAAACATGATGACAAAAAAAATAAAATGATTTGAAGACCCATTTTTTTAAAATTTATTAAATTTTCTCAAAAGTATCCAAATTTAAAATGCTTCAAATAAATATATTGTAATGGTAAAAAAATGTTGTATTTTGCAAGAAAATAATCTAAGCTACAAAAATTTGGTCAATAGATTATAAATAACTTCAAATTAGTTTCTATTAAATAATAATATTATCTAAAATAAAATCATTAGATACACAACCACTAAAATACCTAAAAAATATTTTTTGCTTACTAAAAACAAAAGTTATAGTTTTTTTTTGGTGAATTTTCCATCTAGGGCGGTAGGGTCAGCCCGATCTGGTGATGCTACAAAAACTGTTTGTACAAATGCGTCATCAGGAAGCAGTTGGCTGCCCTCAGCAACCTTTGGCGAAGCGGGTAGGGTGTGAAAAACAACTGTGAAAATAGGGGCGAGGACGGTTTGTTCGAACGAGATGATGGGAGGAACAGTGGGGAACTGAAGGGTGGTGTGGAGTATGGAAGAAGGTGAGGATGGAGTGGAAAGTGTCTGGCGTGGGGGTGAAAATTTGATAGCTTGCATCCATGCCAGAGTGTCGGGGGACAATTGCGAATCAGAAGGGTTGAATGTGTGAGGAGCAACAGTGGTGGCAGGAGTAATGGAGGATGCGATGGTGATGGATGAAGCAGTGGACATTGGAAGAGAAGTAGGAGTGGTATCAACAGAAGAAATGGGGATGGAGACAGAAACAGATGTGGATGGAATAAGAAGAGAGGTAGCGACAATAGTAATTGGAGTGGGGGGTTGCACGGAAGGAGAAGTGGTGGTGGTTGATGGAGTAGTTAGTGCAGCAGTGGAGACACGTCGTCGGGTAACAGGTGGAGATGTGGATGTAGAGGCAGCGCCACGCATTCGTTTGCTGGCCGTTGTGTTAATGACTGCAGGTTGGGATGAGGTAGATGCTTGAGATGGTGAGTAAAGGTTAGATGTGGCACAAGGGTATATAGGAGGGATGAGCGTTGGAAACCGTGCACTTTCTCCTCGAGAAGTGCACAGACAAAGTTACACAACAGGGGGCCTGCTTCGATTTGCTCATGGTTGTTGGGTTTGATGGTTTGTTATTTCTTGAATAAGAAAGTTATACTAGTCGTATGGCGCAACAGAGGGATTAGGGAATATCAGAAAGGATTCCACTATCTGACTCAGTAGCGTAGATTGGATTATGTTCTTGTGAAATATTGAAATAACTAGAAAGTTATTCAACAGATGCACAGCTGTCTGAATGACGGGTTCTGTGATAGCTTCTATCAGGTAACCATTGTTAGTCTGGATGGAGATTAATGGTGTGGTTTGGGTGACGAATGGTTTGATCAGAGCTTTCGCGTGACGATGGGAGATGGGTTGACGATCACCGAACATAATGCCAACGGTGGTCATTGAGTCGACGTTAATCCTGATCTTGTACGTGGTACCTTGGTACAGGAAGTGGAAACGAGCCTTGTCCTCATCCCAGGTGGCATAAGCATGAAGGGCGAGGCCCAGGCTAATTTCAGAATGGAAGAGCGCCGAGTAAAAACTCATTGCTTCAAGGAGGGGTCGGCTGTCTGCAGCCATGGTTGGATCAAAGTGCCAAAGGGTAGAGGCCAAATCTGCGTGGCCTCGGGGATGTCATGCTGGATCACCTGTCTGGCGCTAGAGTCTTCAGAGGATGAGGAGGCCATGTTAGCAATGATGATTAGTGGTCGAAAAAAGTCGAAAAAGTAGAAAATGGTGGAAAATGGAAGGAAACAGTAGAAAACTAAGAATAATGAGTGTTGGATGACAATGATTGTAGTTCAGAGCGCAGATTGGTGTTTGATATGAGCAGATGACAGCTAGTAAGAAGTTTGGTTGAAAACAAAAAACTTGGTATTTTCAGTGGAAATTTCGGCAGAGCTTCGCTAGCAAAGGTGACAAATGAGTCGAATTCAACCCTTATGTAGTGGAATTTAGAGTGCGTATTAGGTGAAACTCACTTTTCCTTGCCCAGTTCCACCCAAATTTTGGCAGGCACCTTCTTCACAAAATTCTAAGACCTCAGAGAAGTCTGCGAGAGTTCAGAAGGTGATTTGATTGCTATGTGAAGGTTATGTGAGGGTTCAGGCTATCTGCGAGGGTTCAACTCTCGCAGGAAGTGATCTCTCGCACAACTTGTTCCTGTGATTGGAATTTCAAGATCAGACCATGTAGACAGGCTAATTTCACTGTTTTGATTCCATTTAGACACCTTGCGAGAGTTGGTAAGTTGATCTTGATGCTCTGCGAGGGTTCTGAAAATTTTGCTTCTGGGAACTCTCGCATACACTAAAACATGAGAACTTCCGTAAAGATTTCATGGATGCATCTAGGTCAGATCTGGTGACTGTCCAATTTTCAAGAGCTATCTCCCAGGGGATCTCCAAAAATAATGAAAAAAATGCTCCTTCAGAGTATTTTTTTACGGGATTTCGAGATTTTTTGATTTTTAACTTTTTTAAACTGGTAATTAGCCTTATCTAGGCTTGATCTGACTGTTGGTAGTGCTCTTGAAGTTTTGATGGATTCTTGGTAGTAGATCCCTCAGTCAATCTGATGATCTGCTTCCTTTTTTACCCTATTAGGATCTGGATCCTCCTTGAACTCTGATATATTTCTCCGATCCTGCCAGATCTGGCTGAATCTTGATGGATTTAGCTTGATTTAGCTTCATCTTCTTAGATCTAACGGTAATGGCTGAGCAGATAAGCTTTTTGTAACGTGTCACCCCCAATCTGGATCTGTCTTACTGTGGTGGCCAGTACTTGTGCAATCGGCTACCATTGATGGGTGTGTTGAAGGGCATCCCATCAAGTTGTTCTAAGTTCACGGCCCCATGATTAAGAATTTCCTTGATCCTATAAGGACCTTTGCCCGTGAATTTTAACTTCCCCTTGATCGCCTTGGTTTTATACATCAGGACCAGATCTCCTGAACGAAGATCCTTCTTTTGTAATCTGTGATCATGCCAAGACTTGCATATTTCCTTTTCAGCTGCCAGTGCATGCACAACTAGTAAGCGTGTTTCACAGAGTTTATGCAGAGCTTCGTGACGTAGCTGTAGAGATTTAGACTCATTAAGACGTTGCGCGGTGGCAATCCTTAATGATGGAACTAAAAACTCTACTAGCATCACAACATCCTGACCATATACCAATTGGAAGTGTGTTTGATTGGTGCTCCCTTTATATGCTGTCCTGAATGCTCACAGTGCAGCATGCAACTTGTGTTCCCAATCTGATCTGCTAGCTTCAACTATTTTCGTGAGCACGCTACATAGGATCTTATTGGATGATTCTGCTTGCCCATTACCACGAGGATAATAAGACATACTAGTTCTGTGGATCACAAAGAATTCCTCCAATAGGACCTTGATGGTCTCCTTGATGAAATGGCTACCGCGATCACTGACTAGTTCCACCGGGCACCCGGAGCGCACAATGATATTTTCATAAGGGAACTTGGCAGTGGTCCTAATGTCTGCTACTCGTACTGCCTTGGCTTCGACCCATTTGGTGAGGTAGTCTGTGGCTACAATTATGTATCGAGCCTGGGAACTCCTTGCTGCAGGGTGAATTGGACCAATATAATCCAGTCCCCATTTTTCGAACTATGCTTGGACTAAGACTGGGTGCAGAAGATCATACTTCAATCTCGTTGGTCTTCTTGCCCTTTGGCACACATCGCACTTGTTCAAGTATTCCTTTGTGTCTTTATGAATCGTTGGCCACCAACATCTTGATTGCAAGATCTTGCGAACTATAATGTCAGCTGCAAAATGACCTCCACCCATGTCTTCATGTGAAAGCGAAATGATCTGGGTGGTCTCATGAGGAAGAATACACCGCCGAAGAATTCCATCTGGACCTCTTCGGTACAACTGGCCTGCAATCAGTTGATAAGGTCTAGCCTTTCAAGATCAATTTTCGCTGTTCTGCCTTTGGTAGTGATTTGTCTGGTTGGCCCCGCATTAGATATTCAACAATGTTGGCAGCCCATTCTGGTACTGTATCCACGTAAAATAAGGCAGCATCTACCAGCTCATCGTCGGGTTGGGTTGCAATCTCCTTTCCCTTGATTCGCGACACATGATCTACCATGTAGTGTTGTTTTCCCTTGCGAACTACTATCCGAAAATCAAATTCCAACAACAACAGGAGCCATCTGGTGATTCTCCCGGTGTTGCAAGTTTTATTAATGAGATATTGCAAGGGTTAATGGTCCGTATAAAAAGCAAAATGTGTGGCCATCAAATAGTGTCGAAACTTCTTAACCGCATAGATCATTGCCAGTGCTTCTCGCTCTGTGGTTGAATAAATCATTTCGGTATCACTGAGCTGTCAGCTTGCAAATCGGATTGGAAAATCCTTTTTGTGTTCACCTGGCTGGACTAAGACTGCTCCAACTGCATACTTCGATGCATCTGTATGCACGTGGAACTCAATGGACCAATTGGGTGGTCGTAGGATTGGTGCTGAGACCAATGCATCCTTAATCTTCTGGAAAGCCTTTAGAGCTTTCTCATTCCAATGTGGATCCGTTGTGAGCTTGTAAATTGGTCTGGCTAACTGCAAAATCAAGAATGAAGATCCTATAATAGTTAGCATGACCCATGAAAATGTAGACCTCGCGGATCGTCCCCGATGGTGGTGGATCAACAATGATCCTGATCTTTGATAGATCTGTGGCGATCCCGTGTCTTGACACTATATGGCCGAGTATCAAGCCATGTGTCACCCAGAATTGACATTTTTCTGGATTCAGGGAGATCTGGTATTCGCGACATTTTTGTAGCACCTTTTTCAAATTGGATAAGTGTTCTGAATCTGGTCCATGCACGCATAGATCGTCCAAGAAAATTTCCAGAAATTTTTGCAAATAATCTTTGAATGTCGCCTGCATGACTCGCTGGAAAGTGCTTGGAGCATTGCAAAGTCCGAATGGCATCACTTTATAGGCATAAGTTCCTCATTCTATGGCGAATGCTGTCTTGTGCTGGTCCTGGGGGGCTATTTTTACCTGGCTGTAGCCGCTGAAGCCATCCAGAAAACTATAGGCTTCGTCGCCAGCTACTCTATCGAGGACACTTTCCGTAAATGGTAAAGAAAAATGGTCCTTCTTGGTGAATGCATTAAGTGCTTTCAGATTCACACAGATATGCATTTTGCCATTCTTTTTGGGTACTATAACTATCGGTGATACCCATTCCGTGTGTTCGATTTTGTAAATAAAGTCTGCATCCATAAGTTTTTGCAACTCTTGCTTGATCAGTTCTGTATAATTTGGGTTGCAGCGGTAGTAACGGCTTACCTTGGGGACTGCTATGGTGTGTTGGACTACTGTTGGCGGAATGCCCTTTAGATCACTATAGCTCCAGGCAAAACAGTCTTTATATTCCACCAACAAGGATCGTAGTCTTTTGAACTACGTGGGTGTTAACTGCTCTCCCACATGTACTATCCTTTCTTCTTCTCCTGGTTCCGCAAGATTCATTGACTGTGTTCGCGTAGGTCCCTCGAAGACTTGTTCCGCTGGTGCCTGACTTTGATCAGGTTCTCGTTGGGCTTGCGACATTATGATTACCACGTCGTCCAATGTATAATTCTTGAAAGTGTCAGGCATCTCATGAACTAGAGCTCACCGAGATTCCTCTTTCAGCATATTGATCTTGGCCCGACTGGTCATTTTTTTATTTTCTGTCACCTGTGTAGAAGATGACGCTGTATCTGAGTCCAACTTGATTGACTTCAAGGAATCCAACACCTTCTTCTTGCCCTTTTTTGTCATTTTGATGGGTTCAACCTTGTTGTCTTTATTTGAAACTGCTATGACATTCGCCTCATGGTTGTGAATATCAACGTCTACTGTAGCTATTGTCTCTTCGGGTAGATCACTCCATCGGATCACCTGGTTGTAGCGTTGCTTCAACTGATTCTTCTTATTCATAGGTGCGTTGGGTGGTTCGATCCTTGAGACTTTCGCCATAGCAGACCTTTGTGGTGGTCGAGCTGGTACCTTCTTGGTTCCATAACGATCTGGGTCCATGTGGTGTAGGACTTGTTCATCAGTCAGCTCAATCTCCTTATTATAAGTTAGAGCATGTTGCCAAGGGACTAGATCATCATCCACTAGGTTTTCAATCGGCTCCGCTGACAGCCATGCTACGTTTATCATATTCACTCCAAATGTGATTGGTGTGTCCATAGTGTAACATTTGGGTGAAGATGTACTCGGTTCTGGATCTGATTCATATTGACATGTATGGTAGTCAATAGTTGCTAATGCATCCGTCCATCTCATGACATCCGTCTCTGAATGATAGTGACCTCCGTTGGCTGGCCTTGGGCGATAAATCATATGATTTGTCGTGGATGATCCATCATCAGCTTTGGGTGCAATAGGTTTCACCGCCCATGTGGTTGGATCTACCTTTATAGCATGTTCTCTGTTCTCGAAGGTGAGTTTCCCTGTACTCCAGTTGTGTACTATTTGCACAGCCCTCAACCATGGTCTTCCCAGTAAAATACGGTATGCAGATGGAGATTCAGGTATATTTTACAACCACAAAAGTAATCGCATACTATATGCCTGCTATCTTTACGGGAATATCAACAACTACACCTTTTGGTTTCACACACGTGGTAACCCGACTGGGAACCACATGATCACCGCATGATCGGGAGTCAGGGCTGCACTGCACTCGGATCGTAGATGTTTGACCCGTTCAATATAGTCCCGGACCCTTTCTCGTTTTCCCATCTTGACTTTGCTTAGCAGGAGAAACGGGTCTTTCAGGAACTTTCTTGGTTTAAAGCGCATAATGAGAGCCGCTTGAACCGCTTCCCAAGTGGATTTCTCTTCCTTTGACAGCTTGAAAAACCAATCCTGAGCCACTACAAGTAAGGACATGGGGAATAGCATCAGCTTCTCTGCAGGTGCCCGTTCACCGTAGATTTCACAAGCTTGCTCGTAGATATGGAGGAATCGGATGGGATATAAGGATTCGTCATTGATGTAATTTGACATTCTGAATCGATTGAGAGGGTCTGTGAGAGTTCTTACTAGAAGGATTTGCTGGATCTTCACTTTTTAGTGTTTTTTTTGCACTTATATCCAATTTTCTGCTCATTGGAATCAAACTAACTCTTTGTTGGGCACTTAGTGGGCCCCACCATAGTACACTGTACATGTAGAGCAATAAGTGTGAGGGCACTGGCTTCCTGTGTGTATAAGCCCAACCCAATGAGCACGCAATTTGGTTTTGTAGAACTTGTAGAATTAGGAATAAGTGACTAGGGGCCTAAAACTCTAAAATGACATTAGAGGCCCTAAGTCAAGTTGTTAATAAAAAAGCTAAAAGGGCCCAAATTAGAACTCACATGAATTATGTGAGTGCCCTTGTGCTTTCTCAAGGAACCATTAGATTCATTTTGTGTTAGTTTAGGAGGCTTGGATTAGGATCCTTGCCATTGTAATTAACCAATAGGAGAAAGGGGCAAGGGCCTTCCCCATCCATAAAAAGGCACCCTTTGTACCATATTTCCATGTTCAATAAGAGGAGGAGATTATGCCCAAATGAGATTTGAACATCCTTGCTTCCTTCCCTCTCTCTCTCTCTCTCTCTCACGTTTTTGCATTTTGTATTTGCTTTCCATTTGCTTCTTCTCTGTACTTGCATGTTGTTAATGATTTCTAAGAGAGTAGAGAGGATAGGATATAAGCACCTCCCCCATTGTAATCTATTCTTCCTTCTCATGCTTGTGGTTAAAGTAGGGTGGATAGTTAGATGTGGTTAATCTAGGTGTGGTTAGAGTAGGACTCGCAAGCTAACTTCGCAAGGGAAGCACTATTCCCTTGGGAACAAATCTATGCGTGACAGGTGAACCAAGGCCGCTACAATTTTTTGGCGTCATTGTCAGGGAATAGATTAGCATTTTCTTGCTTTTTAGCTTGCATGCATTCATCTTGTGATTTTTGCCTTTGGAATGGATGTGCGGGGGGTAGTTTAGTGTGGAGTAGAGGTTAGATTTGTTGTTTTTTCATGATTTGTTGTTTGTATGATCTGTGGAGGGAGATTTAGAGGTGAAAAACATCAAATCCCAACACCCTATCCCTTCCATATATCCTAAAAATCAGAAAAATCAGAAAAAACCATGTAGTTTTGACAAACTGTCTAGAAAAGAGCCCAAAAACACCTATCAGACCTCATAACTTTCTGATCTGCTCAAACCAACATTTGCCCACCTAGCAGTACGTTCTGCCACATCGTTAGTACCTACAACTAGTCAGGCGAAGGTTATTTCCCAGCCAGTTTGCCAAAATTGCCAAAAAAAACAGCCCAAAAAAATGAAAAAACCTTTGTAAAAAATGTCCAGAATCTCAAAGTAGCCCAAAACACCCCAGACAACATTTGCCTAGCTTGATTTTCAGCTTCAGAGCCATCATGGAGGTCGGCGAAGGTTAATACTGAGTGTACGGGCTCTGGTGAAGGTTCTTGCTCACCAAAAATAGGAATTTGCCATCAGAACCCTCGCCAACCTCAATATCTACAAAAGTACTTACTGTAAACCTTCGCCAGGTTGCCAGTAGCTACTTTTCCATGTTTTCTAGCTTCAGTGAGGTCGGCAAAGGTTAATATTGAGAATAAGTGGTCAGGCGAACATTTTCAGTACTCAGAGAGAAATTTAAGTCCCTTGAACCTTCGCCAACCTTCATAAACCTTTGCCAGTATATCATTAATCTTGTCCGATCTCAGAATAGTCATAAAACATTGTTTTGAAGTATATGTGAAGTGGGCGAAAGTTAATATTACCTATAACTAGTCCAGCGAACGTTTGAAGCTCTCAAAAGTGCCAAATTGCCTTCTGAACCTTCGCCAGACTATTTTTTTCCATGATAATATTCGCCTAATCTTCGCCAGCCCTTTGATCATCAATCTGTACTTCCCAGCAGCTCGGCGAAGGTTAGTCTCCATCAGAAGGATAGTGGCGAAGGTTCCCAGTCCAAATCATGTCCAAATTGTTTTCAGAACCTTCGCTAAACCTTCGCCAACAAGAACCTTTGTCAAGCTCTGTAAAGTGGTAGTAGACTGTGATAAAACATATATCAGTCAGACAAAGGTTTTGTTAACAAAATCCAAAAAAATTATTGAAACTACTAGTGACTTGACGCACGAAATACCTGTTCGATCTTATACAAGTCATACCGTTTAGTGCTGGGGGCCAGCGCAGTCCCCTAGACCCTTGCGCCGGGGCCTCAGTGGGGAGGCCCCGGACCCCACCCGCCCCGGCACCATCAAGGCCATCTGTCACTCACCATTGTTACCAACTGCGTCGTTACAACATTCTTTTTTTTGTGTGTGATCAACTCCATTCAAATATGTGCCACCATACACTCATCTCTCAATAATCATTTCAATTGTCATCCTGTAAAGTTAGTTATTTGTGTTCCTTTCATCCCTTCCAATCATCAACCACTGATCAGTACCCGAACAAGATCCACTTAGATCCACTGTTGTCATATACCTTCACATTGTATCAAACCTGCACAGTGAATGCGATTGAGACCTGGTAGAATACTACCTACAGAGAATCCAGAGCTACATCAAGCAGCAGCAAAAGAGATCCGACCAAATCAGCCAAATCCAATGGATCAAAATATTCTTATGCCTGCGGTACCTCAAAAGCAATCAGAAGATCTCCCAGAATGGAATTGCCCAAATTTGATGGATCCACAAATCCTATCAGATTCTTGCAGATCTATGGGCAAGCATGCGAGATCTATGTTGAAACCACCTCGGCAAAAAAACTGAAGCTGTTTACAATGTCCCTGAAAGGAGTTGCTTTAGATTGGTTTTTCAATCAGACGACACAAGAACGAACAGGCTGGGAAGTGGTAAAAGTAGCTTTAATCACTAGAAATAAGCCGCGGAAGTCTCTTGAAGACCTGTTCCTCTTGCTTAGCAAAATCAAGATGGAAAAAAGAGAAAGGGTCAGAGACTACATCGAACGGATCAAACACCTGAGATCTGAGTGTAATGCGGAGCTTACTCTTGATCATGCGGTCATTATGTGGTTCCTAGCGGGACTACCTAGAAGCATCAGACGAGAGCTGAAAAGACGAGAGCAATATGCCACATTGCATGAAGCTATGGAAGATGCAATGAGAGAAGAAGATGAAGGATCAAATGATGATTCTACACCAGGAACTACATCTCTTCATGCTTCAACTCCTTCAATTGCATCAACCTCAGTCTCTACAAGCTTGTCCAATGAAATAAAGATGGAACAGATCATGAAGTTACACAAGCAGCAGATGGAGCAGCTCACAGTCCAATTTGACCAAAAACTTAAGTCTCTTCAAAATACTACAGCACCACAACCAGATCCTTATCAGCAGCAGTATCCTCGATGAGACAATGTTTGGTGTCCCATTTGTACCCAAAATCACACTTCCAACGAGTGTCCGGTACTGAAGCAGAATTTGAAGCTGACGTACAGATATTGTCATCTGTGCAATGCGTCCTCGCATGACACTGCGTATTGCCCCTACAACCCACAGATCATACAACAAAAGAGAACTCAATTTCAAACCTCTTATGCTTACCATCAAGGAGCACCTAATGTAGCACCAAGGCTTGGACCAGGCCCTCAACAACAAAGAATGGCACTACCAGCACCACCAGGGCCAAATAATCCTCAAGCAGCCCAGGTGAATCTCACAGCGGCAGAAGCTGAAACATTTCTCCAACAGGAAATGCAACAATGGTATGGACTTGATGAACCATTCATTGATCCTACTATTAATGAGTATTATGCCACATACGCTGCATAGCCACAACACTAAGGAGTTTATACGCCCTTCTGTCACGAGTGTGGATATGGCCATTGCTACAAGAATTGTCCATTGAGAGCCAACACCAGCGCACCATTGAATTGGATTGCAGTTCAATCAGCAGGCCCAAGCACAACTCTACACTCAACTATACCAAGGAGACCTCCCTATTGTAACGTTCCAGTGTTAGCTGTTATGTGAGCACAAAAGCGCAAGGAGGTAGCTCCATTATCACCACACTCTGTATCAGTGCTAGCTGACCAACCTTCAACATCAGGAGGAGTGAGATTACCTTATCCGAATGTGAAGGATGAACAAAGACAATATCAGAAGATCAAGCATTGGATACAAGAAGCACAAGTGGAGGAAGCTGCTTAAGTTGCACATCAACCGACAACTCCTCAAGACAAATGCGAATGCACCGCAAGGTTCACCACACAGATCAGATGTGAACATGCGACTACACCATCGGGAAGAACCATTCCATATGGCAGAACCTGAAGCTCCAAGGACGGAACTACTGACGAGTATCTTATCCAGCAGAATGAATATCTCTATTAGAGAGTTCCTTCGACTTGCACCTCAAGCAAAGGGTGTCTTGTCAGATTGGTTGAACATTGAATCAGACATACCTTCCAAAGAACCATTATTTTGCACCGATTTTGAAGAAGCCAACGATGTTCTGAATGTGGGAGCGGCTTGGGAGAGCGAGCAGCACAATATAACTCTTCCTATCAAGCACAAACTCTTCGGAGAAGAAGCTACTGTTGTAGATGGAGGATTGGGTGTCAACCTTATCTCCACTACTTTGTATGAGAAGTGGAATCTACAAGGCTTGAAAGCTGCCAAGTTTACCATGAAACTGGCTGATCAATCATGTGTGCGGCCAAAGGGGATTGTAGAAGACATTCCAATCAAGATAGCAGGGGTACAATTTGTCATCACATTTGTGGTGATGGACATTCCTGAAACACCCACTGCCTATCGAGTTTTGTTGGGACGACCTTGGTTACGAATCGCACAAGTAGTTCATGAGTGGGGGACCGGCAAAATCACATTTGAGAACAGAGAGCGGGCAGTAAAGGTGGATCCCTCCACATGGGCGGTGAAGCCTATACCACCCAAAGCTGATGACACTTCTTCCACAATGGACCATGGCATTGATCGTCTGAAAGCTTCAATGGGTGTTCATTATGATTCACAAACAGATACCGTGTTGTGGTTGCATTGGCAACTATTGACTGTATGGTTGGGCATACATGTCATCCAGATCCAGATTTAGATTCAGAACCCAACGAATTACCACCGAGAGGATTCACCCTTGACACACCTATCTCATATGGGGTGAACATGATAAACGTAGCATGGCTGCCACCGGAACCTATTCCGGAACCTGTTGAAGATGATTTAGTTCCTTGGCAACATGCATTGTCCTATGACGAGGAAGCTGAGCTGACAGATGAGCAGATCCTACACCACATGGATTCTACGCGTTATGGAGTTCAACAAATACCAGCTCAACTGCCTCAAAAATCTCAACATGCTAAAGTCTCCAAGATGCCACCACTGAAAGCACCTGTACCAAAGAAAAATCAACAAAAGCAAAGATACAATCAGGTGATCAAGTGGAGCGATTTACCTGAAGAGGCTATAGCAACAGTGGATGAAGACATTCAGAACCATGTGGCGAATGTTAAAGAACTTCAATAGAAGATAATGAGCAAAGAAACAGCAACAACCAACAACAATATATAAGACAAAAAGAAAGTTGTTGAATCGCATGCTCAAGGGTCATCGACCAAGCTTCGACATCAGCTTCAGGAATGTCAGAAGCAATGCACAAGATATCACTCACCAATCGTGCTAAGATCAACCTTTTGAAGGAAGAAACGAGTAAGGCACCAGTCCATGATGTGCCAGAAAACTTCAAGAGTTATACCTTGGACGACGTGGTGATCATGATGCTGAAAGCGCAATGGGAACCTGATGCAAATCAGAAAAAAGAAGAACAAGTCTACAAGGGATTGGCTCGCACTCAACCGATGAATCTAGCAGAGCCAGGAGATGAAGACAAAATTGTTCATGTGGGAGCACAACTCACGCCCTCACAATTCACCCAACTGCAAAAGTTACTGATGGAGTATAAAGACTGCTTTGTGTGGTCTTACAAAGATTTAAAAGGAATTCCATCGTCTGTAATCCAGCATACCATACCTTTGGTCGAAGGAGCAACGCCAAAGGTGAGCCGATATTTCCGCTGCAACCCAAACTACACCGAGCTAATCAAACAAGAGTTGCAGAAGTTGCTCGATGCTGATTTCATTTATGAAATCAAGCACACAGATTGGGTTGTCACCCATAGTCATTGTTCCCAAGAAGAATGGCAAAATGCGGATTTGTGTCAATCTGAAGGCACTTAATGCTGCGACGTGAAAGGATCACTTTCCTTACCATTCATAGAAAGCGTCTGGATCGAGTAGCTGGAGCGGAAGCCTATAGTTTTTTGTTTGGCTTCAGTGGCTACAATCAAGTTGAAAATTGCACCGGAGGATCAACACAAGACTTCATTTGCTACTGAATGGGGTACATATGCCTACAAGGTCATGCCATTCGGTCTTTGTAATGCCCCTAGCTCTTTTCAACGCGTCATGCAAAAGGCATTCAAAGACTATTTATAGAAAATTCCTAGAGATCTTCCTCGCTGATCTTTGCATGCACGGATTTAATGATGAACACTTATCTCAGTTGGGAAAGAGTGCTTATACAATGCCGCAAATTTTCAAATATCATTGAACCC
>MU834131.1:0-49292 GCA_029204225.1 Diphasiastrum complanatum | reverse complement strand
ATCACGATCTCCCATAGCTCCTTTGCCCTCAAACATGTTTTCAGTTTGAATTCCAAACTGCATAGTTGCCGACTCCTTCCAATTTGCTTGACTCATTAAGGACACTCTCACTTAGAGTTGCCTTTACTGGGTAGATGAGTCCGATCAAGAAATTTATCACACCACACATCTTCTCTCTTATCTCTCGCATTTCATCATTATACATGGTCCTCTTTGGGTTTCAACTACTCATTGGTGCACTATCTTGGTGTTATCTTGCAATTCTATGTGTAGAATGATCATGTTATTGCTATTTTCCGGTTCCACACAGTGTGAAATATAGTAGGGTATTGTAATTGGTACGGACAAAAAACATATTTTTATGTTTTGGTTCATGTTTGATCAATATCTCTTAGAGTTTGCATCTCATTTTGTATGTAGATGCTGATTTTTCTACATTGGCAGGATTGTTGGTTTGCTCCTTATTGTAACCAAAGATTTGGGACATGGATTGGATCTTGAATGATCTGAAATCCTTCACAAGTTTGAATTGGTGGATTCACATCATGGTCTCGCCTTGCCAAAACCGATATGTTCAACAAATTCATTTACTCTTTTCAGAGAGTGAGACACCAACAATTGAAGATCTCTGTCCCAAGCGTAATCTCTCTAGCATATTTTGGAATGTGGATCTCTAACCAATGTATTGGCCAGCCAAAAAAGACTTCTTCTGTTGCACTTTGCAAAATTGCATAAGCTAAATCTCTCATCGCAACTTCATAAACTGTCAACTTAGAATTGTAGTTGTCCACTCTTTGCCAAAGATTATGAACCACTTCAAACAAATTTGTTGCTGGCACCTCTTCCTCATCATCAATGATATATCATATACAACACGTAGGCTTGTTAGTTGTACATAGGCTTGCACCCATTACAAAAACCAAGTCTAGTACACTAAACTACAATAAAAAAATACAACAAAATAAATCCATACAATTTTTCACCAAGCTTAGCAAACTTTCCAATTCAGTCAAACAAATTCTCATATGAATTACCCAATTTCACCATGTAGTTATTCAATTATAGATTTCATATTGTGACATCACGATTCGTTGCATTTCACCAATGCAAGCATAAAGCGATATGCTCATCTCTAGAAAATTGTTAGTGTGTACTTTGTAGTGTGTTTATTCACACTATGGCATAAAATGAAACAAGCACCATATTTCCTTCCATAAACAATGTGGGCACAACATTCCAACCAAGCTCATCTAGTCCATAGATCTTCGAAACATGACTAGGATTCTACACATATTCAAATATGACAGGGTTCAACAATTCCCAAAATAATTACAAATTGCAATATCTTGCATGGATTGGCTTCTAAAAAAAATAAATTGTGTTTAGATGAGAGAACTTAGTATTTGTATAATGAGACAACAAAAAATGCAAAAAATTGTACCTTATGTCATAGCACAGTGGGTAGCCATTGTGATCTAGTCTTGAATTCAATGAACATGATCAAAGCAACACCAGGATCTTGCCAGATCATTCCCTGGTTGCATTCTCTTTACAAGTTCTACTCCAGATGCCAAACTAGTAGTTGAAGATATAACATCTACATTTTGTGTCATTCAATTGTCTAATTTGTTCAAGGAACAACATACCATGAAAGAATTGGTATGTGTGAAAACTAGTAAATTGCAACTTGACTATTTTGGAGGCCTAAAACTATGAGATGAGTTCTAATTGCTCATTCAAAGTTACCCACACTTTTAGCACATGTTTGAATGTCAAGGAGACATAAAATCATTGTCTTATTGGTCTAAAGCATAGGAGAAGCATAGACCCCTATAATTAGCCAAGATTGTCACATTATCATTGATCTTGATCAAGGGAGGAGATTGATTTGCATATTGAGTGTGTGGCCAAGATTCATTTGGGCCAAATCACATTAATAGGAAAGCCTCATTCCTATAAATATAGGGTTTTTTGTACATATTTTCCAAAGTAGGTACCTAAATGGTACTTGTGAGTTATAGGTGATGCTAAGAAGGGAGATACTTTTGAATCTAGTGAACATGGAGAGCTCAAAACATTGAGTAGACATTGAAAACCTCCTGCATGATTAGAAGTGAATCTAGTTCTAATAGGTTTCATGCTCAACGCTCACGAACCGAATCTTTTGATGAAGAAAAGGAGCACAAAGACTGGCATGTAGACATGGAGATAGAAATTGAGGCCACATTAAAAAATAGGATGTGAAACTTGGTTGAGCTACCTAATGGTAGGTACCTATCTCTTGTAATAGAGCTACAAGGTCAAGTACGGAGCAAAT
The DNA here is from genome assembly GCA_029204225.1 of Diphasiastrum complanatum. Taxonomy (NCBI): domain Eukaryota; kingdom Viridiplantae; phylum Streptophyta; class Lycopodiopsida; order Lycopodiales; family Lycopodiaceae; genus Diphasiastrum; species Diphasiastrum complanatum. The sequence goes on along the minus strand of MU834131.1, from coordinate 46,975 downwards.
AGGCAAACTCGACAAGTACATAAGCATGACTAGTTATAAGAGGATTTGAATAATATGAAGGTATTGAGTTTGAGAAAGCCTCCAAACCCATAGCTAAGATGGTGACTATACGTTCTATTATTATTGTTCAATTTGGTTTTCTTAATGGAGTGCTAGATAAAGAGGTGTACTTAGTACAATCTCAAGAATTTCTTGAACCAAGGAGAGAACATCTTGTTTACAAGCTCAACAAAGCTATTTACAGGATTGAAGCAAGCACCACAAGCATGGTACTCTTGCATTGGTAAACACTTCAAGGAAAGAAGAATGATAAAGAGTACTATTGATCCTAATCTTTACATTTTGTAGGAAGATTCAAATATAGTGCTTATTGTGTTATACATCAATGATTTGACTATTACAAAAAGAAATGAGAGCTTAATAGATGAAATTAAATCAAATCTTTTCAATGCTTTTGACATGAGCAATCTAGGATTGATGCACTACTATTTTGGCAATAAAGTATGACAAAAAAAAAAATGTTGTCTTTCTCACAAAAAGCAAATATGCACAAGATTTGATTTATAAGCTCAATATGCAGGATTGTAAGCCCTTGAGCACACTGATGGATGTCAACATGAAGCTTACTACATATGATGAATTTGAGAAAGTGGTTGCTTATTTGAACAATCAATTGGTGGTAGTTTGACTTACTTAACCATGTTGTTGGTGTTTTTTATGCACGGTCTTTCTGAGTCATGCACATTGAAGGTCTACCAAATGCATTTCTAGGTACATTCATGAAACATATAATTTTGGTTTGAGAGTATGATCAACCTGAAGCACTAATGTTGGTACATTATGCAAATGCCAATTGAGCAGGTAACATTGATGAAAGAAGATCTACCGATGGTCATACAACCAGTTATGGTACAGTTGTCATTTCATAGAGTAGTAAAAAACAACCTATTATCTTCGATGGAAGCTGAGTCTTGTGCTCTTAGCAATGCCATTCACCTTGCTAAAAATCTAGTACTACAAACTTAAACCAAGCACATTAAGATGCACTATCATTTTGTTCAAGAAAAAATCCTTGATGGAGCCATTGATCTTGTTTTCTACAACTTTTAACATCAAGTGTGAAGTATTTACTAAATCATTAGGTAAATGTAGATTTGAATTTTTTTGCACTGTATTAATATAATGTGCTAGTTCATTAATCAAGCACCAACCCCCCATTAATTTAGCAGCAACTCCTACATTTGATTGCAAGCCCAAATAAATGCAATATTGATGCAACAACATTCTATATGATTTTTTGAATTATTGCATGTATGTTATCATTCATCAATTAATCATTATGCTTAGTCAAAAAACACTAAACAAATATTATAGCAGGAGAACTTGTCTAAGAAAAACACGATCCTGTATAATGGAGCCACAACTAAATTTCTACAGTATGAAAAACAAAATCTGGATTTGAGACGCCTGCTCTCATTGAAGCTTGATATTCAATTCAATATTTTATCCAAATAACTAGATTCTTCTAAATGACCTCTTCTTTAGCCATGACAATATTCAAAGGTTATGGAATTTAGTGAGAGTATATCTTATGTGAAAGATTTGGACAAGCATTGTTTTTCTACTTCTTGTCAAATGCCAAAACAATTTAACTACCTAAATGTTTATCAAACAATTTAACTGCCCACGTGTTTATAAAACAACTATTACATATTGGTGTATCTACAAATACTTGCATGCCTTGTAAGGTCTTGAGTATAGATGGATATGATTTTGACATTCTATAAGTAAAACTTTTGTGAGTTTCTTCTACTCATGATCCAACAAAATAGTAGCACATACAATCAATGTTATTAGCAGTAGTAAGGTGGGTGTCCATTCCTTTGAGATTTTTTTAAACACAAGAATTACAACATGTGTGAGAATTTAACTATTCAAATCAAGCAAATCAGAGAAGGAATGTAATTGCTTATTGTCACAAATCATGAAGTGCTTTGTCACCTTGAGTTATAAGAACCAATAATGGATGTAACCAATTACAAACTGATGACATCTTTAGATTTGTAATTTTGGCTTTAGAGGTCAAATAGTCAAGTACACTTGTTTTATCATCATTAGGCCAAAAGTCAATTATGACATAGCTTGGGCTAGTTAGTTTGTTTACAAGTGGCTAGATTAGATTTGATGAGTGATGTTCCCTATGTGTTGGCAAAGAGTCAAGGGTCCAATCATAAGTGACAGATTTGGTAGAAGGGATGATGAATCACTCATCCAAGAGGATTAAAGAGGTCATAAATAAGGGGTCCAATAGGAATTGAGTATGGACCACCTCGAGTTACTACATGTACTTTGATTCACCTCATTATTGTATTGAGTTTTTTGAGCTCAATTTGAGATTTGAGTTCTAGTCATTGGTGGTTTCTCTCTCTACCCGAGCTTAATTTGTTGCATTCTCTCTCTACCCAAGAGCTAGGAATCATACTTAGTTTTTTGAAAGTACATCTTCCACAAGTGTATATGTACTTGCTTGATAAATGTATGCATGTTGTAGTGTGTCTTTGCCTTAGATTTTTGAGATAGATCTTGATTCTCAATCTAGTCTTGTTCTATGTGCATGCACACCACTTAAGAGATCATTATCACACTCAAAGGACACTCAACACATGTGAGTTTTAACATGGTATCAGAGCCTACCTATGGTTACCATGCATCTATCATCATTAGTATGAAAATTTTTGCATCAAAATCAAGCTAGAAAGTGGCTACTAGCCCCATTTTCCTAGCCATCTTGTTGATTTTTGGATCAAAAGAGATCAATAGGAGATTGATTGGGTATAACCTAATACTATAAGAAATCCAGTGGTCAGACACGTGTGAGGAACATCCAATCTCATTTCTGGAGTTCTCTCTCATGTTTGATCCAAAATCTATGCATAATAGCTTGTCAGAAAGCTAGAAAAGTCTAGTTTCTGTTGTTGTTTCATGCCATTTGGTTGAGCCAATCAAAAGTTATAAGCTTTTGAAGAGGGGTAGGTGGGGCACCTAGACCTATGTGGACACATTTGCTTTGATCACTATATTGCTTGTTTGATCCTAAAACTTAGTTGTATGCGTGCCAATCCCATCTATTTGAGATCTAGTCACAATTTTGAGATCTTAGCCTTTTTTTTTCTTACAAATTTATTGTATTTGAGTAAAATATGGATTCTTAGTGTGTTTCCCACGTGCTAAGTGATTTTGATCCTAACTTAGTCTGTAGTCCATCTATTGATGAGAGGTTGATCTGGTTTGAGAGAGACTGGTAGAGCTTGTGAGATCCATCTCACAGTTTATTGCAAGATCTTGCATAGGAAAATCTGTAGAGTGATTGAAAATATGTTAAGTGGGAAAAGTTTTACAATACTTTTTTAGTCTTTGTGAAAAGTGCCAGTTGTTAGAGAGTTGTGCCAAGAAATCTCTCATCTGTTTGTTTGGGATACTGCAAATCACACCAGACAGTGTCTAGTACTGCCATTCAGAGTTTTTGAGGCTTCATACTTTTCACATTACTGATATTTGTTTGTTTGAATGATCGCTCGTTTCAAAATCTTTGCCGAAGTGGAGAATCTAGAATATTCTCTCTGAAAGTTCTTATATTCTCTCTACTTTTCATATCCATACCAATATCAGATCCAAGCATGCAAGCTATAGAGAATTTTGATCAATCATACATCCACGCTCCATTCCGATATCGCATGTCCATACAATATCGGATCCACGCGCGTGAGCTTGAGAGAATTCCGAGTAGTCGTACATCTGCACTCCAGTTTGATATCGCATGTTCGTATCAATATTGGATCCACACGCGCTTGCTAAAGATAATCCTGAGCAGTCGTGCATTCCGCACTCCAGTCCGATATCGCGTGTTGTACCGATATCAAGTGTACAACCAAAAAAAAAGACAGTTCTGCCACGAGTTACATCCTTTTATAGAATTTCCAAAAGGTTCTAAAGTATCTTTCATAATTGATATAGAGAATAGTGTCCAAATTGGATGCTTCACTATTTCTTACATCAATTTTACACATCAAGATATAACTAGAACATGAAGAACCAAATAGAATGTGAATGAAATGATTCCTCCATGTTTCAAACTTTGAACTCTCTGGAAAATTACAGCAACCAAACAATAAATGTGAGTGATGGCCATTTGCTTGCTTGACTCCTCCAACTTTGTCCTTTCTTGATATGTCTCCACCATAAAACTCCATGAATAAGCCTCCATCTCCATCTTGCCACAAGATATCATCAACACTCGATGACTTGGCCATGAATGAGTGACATAATTGAGCCTCCAATAGCTTCATTTCCATCAGCAAAACCAGCCAATAATGCTAGTACAACTCCAACAATAAGATATTGCAAGACAATGTAGCTAGCTTGTCCATATCTTGACAATTTGCACACATCCACATGAAATAGCTCAAACATGAGATAGAACAAGTAAAGTAAACTTGAACAACACTTCCTTGCTGCTCCTTTGACCTTACTTGAGTCTTCAATAAGCTGCAAAAATAGATCCAAAACATTTTTGCCAAATACCCTTCCTTTGATGCTCTTGATTAGCTCCAAATTGTCGCCTTTCCTTTTGTGTTATTGAAGCCCTTTGAGACCAACCTCTTGGTCTTCCTCTTGACCATCAAAGTCATTGAACAAACTTTGTTTTTCAGATCCAGTACTTGCTTTTTAAGTTTGAAAAACATGAGAACCAATATCCACTTGCATAGCATCGTCTACACAAGAAAATTCTTCAAAACATGTGAGTAAAGCAAAGTGAGTCGCTTCCACTTGCTTACCTTTCTCTTGATCATCAAAGATATCAAAGATATGAATATCTTCAGACCTGAACCGCTAGAAATACTCCCTCTCAAACATATGATCAATATCCAACAAGAACTCATCAATGCTTGATCTCGAATTTCCACAAAGGTTAGTGAAAACAATGTCACCAATGTCACCATCATAAATCAAAAGATAGATTCCAAACTTTCCTTCCAACATGAAGTAGAGTAGGTGAAGATGAGTATCAAACCTAATAAATCCAGCCTTCTTGAGCTCATAACAGACCTCAATAAGCTCACCAATGAGATCTCCCTTGCCTTGAAGAAATTGCCTCTCGATTTGCTCCATGTAGTCTTCTCCAACCAACCTTTTGCCATCTTGATCATGAGTGATCAGTTCACAATCATAGAATCCTTTGAGTTGATGAAGAGATGTGAGATCCATGCCTTGGATCTTCCCAAGAACCAATATTCCATTGCTCTTTCCTTCATAAGGCTCCCTCTTAATGATTGCATCATAAGAAGTAGAAATCTCAAAGACATTAGAAGCCATGAAAAAAATGATTAGTACCTTCAACATAAGGATGATTGAAGTACTCTCTTTTTTCAAACAAGAACTTCTATTCAATGTTTTAGGCAATGATTCATTTGATAATGATTCTCCCTCACTATCATTCACAATGACATCATTCAAAGTAGATCCTACTTTGAACTCTTCACATACTTCTCTTCTTCTTGACTTGTGACTATCTTCCTCACCAAGTCTCTTGATAGAACCATTTGATCTACTTTCTTTATGAAGAAATGTGACTCCACTTGCTGGAAAAATGACTTTCTTGGACTCATCACAAAAGAATGTAGAAGAACCACCTCCTTCATGCATGCATCTAGCAACATCTTTTGACATATGATCAAAGAAAACATTAACAACAATCTTTTCCAAGGAAGAACCTTCACCTCCATTGATGAAGTTAGATCTTTCCTTACCTTTTGCATGCTTGCACTTGCCATGAAGAACCTTTGAAACACCATCATTATCCTCAAGACTAGCCAAGTTAGCAAAAAGATGAACATCTCCAAGAAGCATATTAGATCTTGACCTAGATCTAGCATAAGGAAGCTTGTTAGACTTTGCATAAGATCCACCAATCTTATTGATGCTAAAAGGGAACTTCGGAAAGTTGAGACCAATCTCCTTTTCCATTCCATCCTTTTTGTTAGCCATAACAAAAGCATCAAGCTTGAAAAGTATACCTTGTTTATTGCCCCTAGCAACCAAGATTTCTTCCTTCGTAATGAAACAAGCATCACCACCAAACTTTACAATGTATCCTTTCTCTATCATTTGACCAACACTTAACAAATTCTTTGAAAGTGAAGGAATGTAAAGAACACCATCAAGTCTTGCTTTCCTATTAGTAGAGAGACAAATAGGAATTGAACCAATACCTTCAATCACACACTCACCACCATTGGCCATGTGAATTGCTTTCTTGGCTCCATCATAAGTGACCAAAGAAGTAAAGAACTCCTTGTGACTAGTCATGTGTGAACTAGCTCCACTATCAATCCACCATGAATCTTTGTCACCTTCACTTGATATTGGACTTGAAGAACACGTCAAAAGAGATCACCACCACCTAGATCCTCATCATTAGTAGTAAAGTTGATTTGCTTGCTACCTTCATCTCTTTGCTTCTTCAAACATTCATTTGCAAAATGCCCTTGGATTCCACAATAAAAGCATTTCAACTTAGACTTATCTTTCTTTTTGCCAAAAGAAGAAGTTTCACCTTGATCTTGCCCTTTAGACCACTTGCCTTTGCCTTTGCCCTTGAACTTGCCTTTGATGAACATAGCATCCTCTTCATAATGAGATGTCGATGTAGATCCACGTCCTCTTGATTGAAGCCTATACTCCTCATTCACCAAGATCTCTTGCAAATCCACAATACTTGGCAAAGTCTTTTGAGTAGCAAAACTTTGAACAAGATTAGCATGATCATCCAACAAGCCATTAAGTATAATTTGAACAAGCTCTACCTCCTTAATGCTTTCATCAATACATGCTAACTCATCATTGAATGCCTTAACCCTCAAAACAAAAGCATGAGTACTCTCTTCCTTCTTTTGAAAACTTTGAAAGATTTGCCTCCTAATAGTAAGCACTCTTGATGTAGACTTGGATTCATAAAGCTTCTTCAAAGCTTCCCAAGCCTCCAAAGATGATGTGCACTTAGCAACTTCCTTGAGAAGTTCATTGGTAGCATTCATCTTAATCATGTGTAGAGCTTTCTTTGCTCTCTTGTCATACCTCACTTGATCTTGAGGTGCTTGAGGTCTCTCCTCCACACCTGCAACAATCTCCATCAACTCATTCATCTCCAATAAGGACTCCATCCTCACCTTCCAAGTAGAATAGTTGATTGAGGTAAGCCTATCATTGCTCTCCAACATAAATCCACCACTTGTAGCCATGTTGAAGTGACCTGATCTTCTTCTTTCAACCTGTTCCAATGCACAAAGCACTCTCTTGAATGTCAACAAATGAACTCAAGAAGAAATCACAAAGATATGGAACCTCTCAAGTCTCTTCTAGCCCTTCTAACTAGAAAATCAACACATAGAATAGTGAAATCTTGATCAACCTATGATCTATCCTCAATCTAATGATTATTGCCACTTAATAAGATTGAAACACACTGAAATGAAGTTCAGTAACCTTAAAAACTAGAGATCCAATCAAAATTAGGGTTTCGACAAAATCACAAAAAATTGAATATCTCAAATTCTACATGCAATTTCTAGAAACTTGGTATATCTTCTTGTAGACTCCAATGAGACCTTCCTAATGCACCAAAAATCATCTAATTCCAGTAAGCCAAGTGTGAAATCGGAATTGATCAAGTATATAACCCTATATTGAGTTTTGACCTACAAAAGATCAATTCTACACATGCAAAAATGCTGATTTTGAGTAGAGATCAATCTAGCATGCTCTAGCATTGGTAACTCCTCCAAAATCCTTGCTAAAGATGGCTGATCCTTTCATAACCTGAAACACAAGAGCTCTGATACCATGTGAAGGATTTCAGATCATTCAGGATCCAATCCATGTCCCAAATCTTTGGTTACAATAAGGAGCAAACCAACAATCCTGCCAATGTAGAAAAATCAGCATCTACATACAAAATGAGATGCAAACTCTAAGAGATATTGATGAAACATGAACCAAAACATAAAATATGTTTTCTGTCCGTACAATTACAGTACCCTACTGTATTTCACACGTGCAGAACCGAAAATAGCAATAAATGATCATTCTACACATAGAATTGCAAGATAACACCAAGATAGTGCACCAATGAGTAGTAGAACCCAAAGAGAACCATGTATAATGATGAAATGAGAGAGAGAAGAGAGAATATGTGTCTCTCCACGAGTTACATCCTTTTATAGAGTTTTCAAACCCTATTTGGCCACTTGGCTTTCCCTCCAAAATGTAAACCCTACTATTTTTGGGTCTAGATTCAATGTACCCAAAGTTCAAATTTGAATCTCTCTCAAACTAGACTACCAACTTTCCCACACTTTCCAAAAGTGTTTATTGAATGTATTTTAAACTAATATAACTTCAAAAAGTTTATCTCTAAGTCTAAAATGAGTTTTGGCCTCTTATTGACAATTAACCAAAATATGAATAAACTAGACTAAACTAGTTGAAATCTCTCACAAAACTATCATATGCAAGAGGTTAGTACAACAATGGAGTGTTGATAATGAGAATGTGTCTCATTGTCCAAATATAGAATACATGCAAAAGGTGTCCACAAAGAGTAAATCCAATCACCTAGGTTGCACACAATTTGGAATTTTATGTACACCCCTCGATGGGTTGAGGTAGTCTACAACTTTATGTTAATTTACTTAAAAGACAATTGAACAATAGTTGGGGGATATTTGATGTCTAAGAACTAATAGCCATATCAAATGCCAAGGTATGAAGGCTACTGATAGAGGGCATTGAAACAAGCTAAAACATATGACATATACTTAGAAAGTCAAATCTAACATCACTATGCCACCTCCAATTACTAATCGTGTTTGGTATGTGAAACAAGAAACAAATTTTCTACAATCTGAAGTAGATGCATTGAATCAAGATGGCTATATGTTGGAGACATCTAGTCCATGATCTCATAATATTTCATGGTAGAAGAACATGATCGAAGAACCCCCCCCCCCCCCCCCCCCCCCCCCCCCCCCCCCCCCCCCCCCCCCCCAATGTGAGTTGTGTGAAAAGATTAGACCCAAAACATACTTGATGGATCTTAGATCTTTGGCTAAGTTGGAGTGCACATCTAGATTTAGCTACAAGATAGAATTCATCAAGATTAGCATGCTAGAATTGCATAATCACTAAGATCTGATCATAAATGTGAAAAGACAGTATGGTACTATTCCTTTCCATACAACAACAGCAGTCTATTGTCCTTCACATGTGTGGAAGCAAGATCAATCACAAAATCAACATTCTACACACTAGAAATCAAGATATCTTGAGAAATACACATGAGATGGACATAGAATCAAAAGAAAAAACTTATCCATATAAAATGTGAAAATCAAAAAGGTAGTTCTCCACACAGGTACATATGTTTATAGCATTCATAGTTCCATTTGGCCAAATGCCCTAAACTTGCCTTAAATGGTAACTGCTTGGCAATTCATCAAATAACCTAGAAATTCTAGTCTAGATGCAATGTATCAAATCTAGCCCATTAGAATGGGTCCAAATCCGACCTCATCCATTTATCTACTTTTTGAAATAGTACAAACACTATTTAGGCCTTTATTGACAAATATAAACCCACCTCCAACTTCATATTTAATGTTGGCCTCCAAAAATGCCAAATAGCCAATGTAACTAGTTGACATTTTCACACTCCCTTTTCAATCAGTTTTAGCATAATTTTAACCACACAACTTTGATCCAACTTTAGAATGATATCCATCCTAACCATATGCCTCTATAGTGTCTTTCATAATTGATATAGGGAATAGTGTCTATATTGGATGCTTCACTACTTCTTACATCAATTTTACACATCAAGATGTAACTGGAACATGAATAACCAAATAGAATGCAAATGCAATGATTCTTCGATGCTTCCAACTTTGAACTCTCTGGAAAGTAACAGAAAACAAACAATAAATGTGAGTAATCAACCAATGCTTGCATGTCTCCTCCATCTTTGTCCTTCCTTGATATGTACCCACCAAAAAAATCAATGAATGAGCCTCCATCTCCATCTTGCCACAAGATATCATCAACCCTTGGAAATACATGAGTAAAATAGTACAATAATGATGATAATCTAGCTCCACATGACTCCATATAACTAGTAGATAGCATTAGTCCATCTTCAAGATCTACTTGACATAAGAATCCAGCTCCACATGACTCCATATAGCTAATAGATAGCATTAGTCCATCTTGAAGATCTACTTGACACAAGAATCACAAATTCACTAAAAATTGACAATCTACAAGCATTGACACCACATAGCTCACTTGAGAACTGAGTCATAAATATGTACAATAAACTTCCTTTAGCTTCATTTCCTTCAACAAAACCAGCCAAGAATTCTAGTACAACTCCAACATCAAAATGATTCAAAACAATGTAGCTAGTTTCACCATATCTTGACAATTCGCACACATTCACTTGAGATTGCTCAAACCTAAGGTAGAACAACTAAAGTAAACTTGAAACACACATCCTTGCTGCTCCTTTGACCTTACTTGACTCTTCAATAACCTAAAAAAATAGATTCGAAGTGCCATGTCCATTTGACTTCCCTTTGATGCTCTTGACTAGCTCCAAATTGCCACCTTTCCTTTTGTGTAGTTGAAGCCCTTTGAGATCAATCTCTTGATCTTCCACTTGATCATAAAATCCATTGAACAAATTTCTTTTTTTCAGATCCATTAGTTTCATCCATTCCATGAAAACCACCATCCACTTGCATAGCATCATCTACACAAGAAGATTCGTGAGAAATGCAAAATGAGTAACTTCCACTTGCTTACCCTTCTCATGATAAGTGAGCCTCAAAGGTTGTTGTCGGGGCTCTAAATCTTTTCGTGGCTATCCCATACTTATTTATGACATGATCTAATAGAACTCTATATGGTACTCCAAATACACACTATTTGCATTCAAGGCATGTCATAGCTTACTAAATTGTAAATGCAGTTTTTTTACTCTAATATATCATTCCTAGAAAAAAGAAGAAGCTTTAATCTATATTCTTTTGGGTGAAGTTATGGTGTTGGTGTAATTTAATGGGTTTTCATTAGTAAATGTTGTTGATAAGCATCCAATAACACCTACTATTTGATGATTTCAAATATGTTAGATTGCTATTAATGTTTTCTCATCTAACACATTTCATACCATTTATGATGGACTTAACTCAATCAAGCTAATTAGCCAAAGTTCAATCATGTTTAATAGAGGTGTTACTACTGGTTTATTGGGTAACCTTTGATAGGTTTTTTGTATGTTCTGTACATTTGAGTGATCCACCCTAGAGGATAATAATGTGCATAATCTGAATACAATTAGTTTCATGAAGGCTAGTCTCCACTCAGACATATTACTAATGGAGCAGATTTATGATAAAAAAGACTTTTATACAATTTGATGCATTCCCATCATATTGTTTATTATGCAAAGATCATACTATAGTATGCTATTTGTAAGCAAGAAAATAGTAAATAAATTATTTTTATTAACTACGTACCCCACGATAGACTCAAAACATTGTCTTTTAATCAAACAAATAAGATTCTCACTCATTCATGAATCAATGAGCATGACTAGAGTCTAATCATACCACAATGCACACAGAATTGAAGGAAGAACTCCTTTATTGAGAATGCATGACTATGTGTGAGTGCAAGTAACTATAGCAGTCATGGTGAGTGCAAGTAACTACAACAATCATGTAGACCTACAATTTTACCTATTTGAAAAGACTTTAAATAATAACATTTTTTCTATAGTGATAGTTTATCATCAACAATGTCAAATTGTTGAGTTGATTTTGAAAGAGACTTTATAACTAAAAATGCTCAAAACTATAAATTTACTCCTTTATCTATGAAATATCATAAATTGAAATTACATCAATAGGTATACAGATAGATTTTTTGAGCTATGTCAGTAGTATAAATGTTAGTGGCGCATTTTTTCTAATACTTCTTCAGAACGTTGAGGTATTACTTTATTATGGAAGCCCACAACAGTGGTCATGCATGAAAATCTCCAATTCATCATCTAAAATATCACTAAAATTTTGTGAATCTTTGGTGCGTGTCGCATAATCCCAAAGGCATCACATGATATGCAAATATCTCAAATGTTGTGAAATATAGTCCGTTGAGAAATATTGGTTTTGCCTAGCCAATTTTTCTAAGACCTAGTCTCATTTAATGCTAGTTTAATTTGTTTAGATTGGTTATAAAGCAATAAGATTTTTTATCTTGCAAATCCATGTGCATTTGAGTAGAAAGGTACTCCAAAACATAAGAAAAGGTGATACCAATTACATGATGACTTAAATTATGAGATGAATATCGATCCTTGAAGGATCATGTAATATGACCATGAACTCATTTTTCTTTATTTACACGCTTGTTATTTTTATGACAACTTTGACATCCTTTCAACATTCAAGAAATTTTCATACTAAACAATTTAGAATTCATGAGTATTTTGATAGTTTTCCAATTGAGCCCATTTTTTTTGTGGTCATATCCACCAAGTACAAGAGAACTATCACCATCAAAACCCATTACCAACAACTTCTTCAATGTTGACTTCATGATACCAAATCCTCCAATAGCATTTTTTAATCAATGGCATGTTCATGGTGGGGTTTCAAATGCACCAAGTTTCTTTGACTCTAGTTGTTATTTGGAGGTGGAAGCTCATGATGTTGTTCTAGTGGGTAGAGTGGGCATTGAAAATACAATACTTTCATGGCTCATGATTAAAGATTCCCCAATAGTACTTTAATGGCTTCAAATAAGTCATTTCATGACACTGGAAAATACAATTGAACAATCTTGATGCCCATTGTATTTCAAGACAATCTCACTAATATGAACACCTTAAACTGTTTCTTATTAAAGTTTATTCATTTACATAACTCAAAGAAATAGGATACTTCTGTACACATTGCAAGTACAATTTCAAAATTATAACAATCACAAAGAATCTAGGAAGACACTTTCACAAACAACTTCTTCATTTACCCACATTTGCCCATTCAAATAAGTTGTTGATTTGAGATCATTTTAATCTGGTTATGATGCATTGAATACTTATACTTTTATTTTTTTAAAAAAGTTTTGACTGTTTTGTAACCACAATAAACATACTATTGGAATATATACAAATGAACAAATCGATAAACTCAATAGATGAGAGGCTCAAACCATAGTTTTAAATAAAGTTTAAGTTCTAACTAGGATGTGACTAAGCAAAACAACAAGACCCACCAAGATCACACTAGTTGAATCAGCTTAAGAATTTCCTCCCCACATTCATTGAGCCTAAGAACAAAGAAATAGTGTAGCAAGACTAGAAGTTCAATGGGATAAAAACTTCTTGATGCTATGTGTATGTACCACAACTAACAAGATTGGAAAAGTTGACAACAACTTTTGACATTACAAGAATTCAAAACTTGAAAAGGGCCTTTCCAAAGTATGCTTTCATTCATTTTTAAACTTTGGCTTCCACATGAACCAATAGAAAGATCTGAAAATGAAATCTACATAATGTGACTCATTGGGACTAGCAAATTGATTTATAACTTTTGGATTTTTTGAATTGTCGCCAGGTAGCTCTTGTGAAATTATAAAAGCCATCTATCTTGAGGTTTAGTACTGGTCTGATATACCTCTTGTCGAAAAGTGGTGTGTATAAGATAGGTCGAACTCGAAAAGAAACGACCTCGAATAAAAAAAAATTCGAACATCTAGAAAGAAAACTTTTCGTGCATGGTGGAATACACTATCTTCCTCTTTCTCAATGCATGACTACGCCTATCAATTTCAAACGAAAACAATAGTGATAGAAATCATGTTTGATCTTATAGTAACTAACTTTGAAATCATGAATACTACAGTGATTACATAGCCAAACAATTAAGCATTGAATTATCAGACAAATAATTTGTCGCGAATCATTCACGAATCACTACACGAATAATTAGTTGCAAAGAACTACAGAAAATGCATACGTTCTGAGATGAAGTTGAACGCAATAAAATATAGTATTGATTCAGTATGAAAACGAAACAGAAGCAAATGAGTACAATAAGTTGCGGATCGAAGCCCGTACTCTATGCTATCTTTGAAGGGCTAAAATGAATGTTTGAAGTAAGCGCAATGTTGATAAACAATAGCGCAATAGCAATCTCTAAAACAACTCTAAGAAGTGAGCTAGAATGCTCAAGAGTGTTCAAGCTCGCAGGCTTGAGAGAGAGAGAGCTAACTAATCAAAGGCTTCTTCTTAACTTCTTGGTAAACTGTATGAATATGAACAACTATATTCAAACTAAGCAATTAGGTCGTCAAATGCGATCGCCAGTTGGTTGGTGTCCGCTGGCATCCATCCAGTTCCTTCTCAGTGATTGCTGACAAGCGGTGGAATTGGCCATAAACAGTCTGTCTGCATAAATGAACTAGAACTATCACTATGCAGAAATGAACTAAAACTGCCACACGCGAAAAAGGCGACAGTGTCGAGATTTTGTAAAAAATGCTACAATGTCCTTAAATCTCATTTGGAGTAGCCCCAGACTTTGCCAGAGTCATTTCCTTAACATTTGAGGCACTTTGGAAAAAGCAAAAAATGTGTCTCTGCATATTTACTCGTAAATCCTGACAGGTGACAGTGTCGCTAAAATGTGAAAAAGATGACACTGCATTTTTACACGAGATTCTTGACAGACGAAAAATGCAAAGTGAGAGAAAATGAAAAAGCGACACTTTAGTCAAACTCCGTGTATTTCTGCAGACTGTGTAAAAACACATGTAATTTTGCAGACTGTGAAAAGACAAAAAAATACATAGGTTTGGATAAACAATGGATGAAGATTAAAACCGATTAGTCGATTAGTAAGAAAGAGAATAATCCAACACTCTCCCTTAATCTAAATCCTTGAATGGCTTGACCTTCAAACTTAGTTCTACACAGAATCTTCTAGAGGGCAAGCTAGAATCTTGATTTTGGTGAGGAGATTTGATCCCAAACTTGGTAGGGGTCCAAATCCGTACTATTTACATGTGTGGACACCTCTGAACCTGCATTTAATGTCAAAATATTGAAAAATCTATCTAATGTTGTGAGTATGGGTCCTAAGAATGCCAAAGATGAATTGAGCTCTTTTGGCTTAGTAAAGACCCATCTTAGAATAAAATATTCATGTAGGTAGAAGTAGAAACTCGAGCTACCATAGGAATTGCCATTTGTACTTTACATGCCACATTTAATGTATGAAAAGACTATGTGGCACAATTAGACATAGTGAGGTGGCTTGGATAAGTCTAGATAGCTTGAGAGGTGGATCCACAACTCCAATTCAACTCAAAATAGGAGAAGAGTCCATGGATCTATATATATATATGTGTGTGTGTGATGTACTCTCATTGAGAAAATGATGAAATTTGTGTGTAATGCAAATCTGGAGACAAGCTCTTTGTGCCCTCTCTCTCTCCACGAGTTTTGTACTTGCTATTTTCTCTCTCTAGCCGAGTAGAGGCATTTATGATGCTTAGTCTTATGATTTGTTGACAAATATTGCTTGTAACACAATAATATTGCTTGTATGATCAGCTTTCCTATTGACAACCAATGCTAGTCTGATCTTTATGGTGTTATTGTGCTTACGAGATCAAAAATACATGTGTAGGGCGTCCGACACATGTGAATTCAGCATTTAATGCATGGTATTCATTTGATCCAAAGAAATTCAATTTGTGAGCTTTTGATGTGATTTTTGGTGGAAATCTTAGGATAAGCTACCAAGATTGAGTGCCATTGATTAGATTTGACATATGGTCATGAGTTCTAATTAATCTAGGCTGAAATGAAGTCCTCTAAACTTGTTTTACGGGTCTTGAAAGTACATCAAAAAGTGTGAAAGAGATTAAGTCATTTTTTTGTCCAAAAATAGCCAAAATTGGCAAGATTGATTGTAAGTAGATTTCACATCATCTTATCTTCATTCCAACTTTGTGAGGGAGTGCTAGAACTGAGATTATAAGTCCATTTGTTGGATTAGAAGTCTAATTTGAGTGAAACACTACAAGAGAGAGACCTTAGTGAGGTTCTAGAGACAATCAAATCCATTTTTTGGCAAGATTTGTTTGAAAGTAGTTTTCACTTCATCTTATCTTCATTCTAACTTTGTGAGAGAGTGATAGAACTGTGATTATAAGTCCATTTGTTGGATTAGAAATCAAATTTGAGTGAAACACTGCAAATTTGAGACCTTTGTGAGTTTCAAGTCAATCAAATCTATTTCTTGTTTGTAGAAGTCACTAGTAAGATGGGATCTGCTGGAGCTTACCTTCTAGAAGCTAGTGAGAGATTGAATTCTACAAATTATGCTATGTGGAAGGTTAGGATGGAGTCACTCTTGGTGCTCCAAGACCTTTATGAGTTCTTGATTGAAGATGAAGATGAACCTCTAGGTGCACATGAGTTAGCTAGATACAAGAAGAGATCTAGGCTTGCACTTCATTGTGTGAAGATGAATGTGAGGAATGATTTGTTGAGAGAAGTATCAACATGTACTAGTGCTAAAGAGACTTGGGAGTCTTTAAAATCAATCTATGAATCTAGCAACACTTCTAGAGTTCTTATGCTTAGAAATCAGATTTTGCAAAGCATGAGGAGAAGTGAGGAGAGTGCACAGGATTATGTACTCAGAATCAAGTCTCTAAATAGGGAGTTGGCTTCCATTGGAGAGAAGATTCATGATGGAGAGCTTGTACAAATTGTCCTTAATGGTCTATGAGATGACTTTGCAAATTTGGTCCAAAGTTTTGCCATCCAAGACACTTTTCCAACTATAGAAAAACTTCACAGTGTATTAGTGGTTGAAGAGTGTAGGATGCTCCATGCAATATCTAGGATGAGTTCCTTGTCTTTGCAGGATGGTGATGAGAAAGCCAATTTCTCATTCAAGGGCAAAAAGAAGACCAATGGAAAGAAGAAGAATCCAAAGGAGGTCAAAGAAGAGGATGATGCATCAAGCTCAAAGGACAAGTCAAAGCAAAAATGCTTCTTTTGTGGAAAGAAGGGGCATTATGCATCTGAATGCTACAAGAGGCTAAGAGCACAAGTGGAGGAGGACAAACAAGGAAACCTTGCAAAGGAGGAGGAGGAGGATGAAGTAGATGTATTCTTGATGGCATCTACATCCTCACCAACAAGCAATAGCAATTCAAGAGACAATTGGTGGATCGATAGTGGGGCTAGCTCCCACATGTCTTGTGAAAAGGACTTTTTCTCAACCTTACACTTTTTCAATGCTGCTAAAAATTTTGTCTTTACTGCAAATGATGAAGAGTGTAGGATAGATGGTGTTGGCACCATCTCTTTGTGTCTAGAATCCTCAAAATGCATGGATCTAGAAAATGTTCTTTATGTACCATCAATCACCAGGAATATGCTTAGTGTTGGTCTACTCTTAGAAAGTGGTTTGGATGTCCACTTTAAGCATGGTGTTTGCTTCATCTTGAAGAATGATGTTTGCATTGCAAAGGGATTTAAACATGGAAGATTGTTTAAGTTGGAAGCTAGTGTTGCTTTTGAAAGAATGAGCTTGACAAAGGAGGAGATCACTCAAGAGGAGATCTTGGCAAAGTGTGATCTTGCTTGCATTGAGGAGGAGCATCAAAAGGAGGAAGATCTTGAGGATCAGCCTCAAAGCATGAGAGTTCCAAGGGAGTCCTCAATGACAATGGTCGATCATCAAATTGCATGCAAATTGTCCATTCAAGTGTGCATCTTGCAAGGGTGGTGAGCATTGGAGAGTCTACTATCTTTGAATACTTTTTGGAAAGTAGTAGTAGACATGAGGTGACTTGTTTCTTACCTTTAAGATTCATGGTGTTTATTATTTTGTATGACAAGACAATGAAATGGGACACTTTAAAATCTACATTTGTTGTTGATAAAGCAATTTCATTGGATAACTATTTTGTAATAGTTTGAATAGAGTCATAAAAGATGAAACATCATTTTCTTTGGAAATCTTTGTGTCCACATGCTTTGTGCATGATCATTCCAATGTAAGGACCAAAGATTATCCTATTTCAATGATAAGAATAATGGTAGTGTTTTGCTCTTCAAGTAGAGACTGTAGAATCTACTTGTCTTCAACCAAAGAATTTGTCAGTGGTGAAAATGTAATCTTTCAAGATGGAGCCATCTAGGCTCAATTTGTAAACTTGAAGAAGCACCTTTGGATCAACACCTTATTCAATTCATTGATGTTTTGGAGTCAAGTCAAGTGGAGGAGCAAGCTCAAGACCTGAGGACTCCAAGAAGAACCTTGAGTATCAAGATGGAGCCATCTAGGCTCAATCATATGGATCAAGCAAGGCAAGTTGTCTTTGGAAACATTATGTATGCACTTAATAGTTTTATTGATGTATCTTCAAGTGCACAAAATGCCTTGGAATCCATGTCTTGGCATGATGTATAGTTTTTGAAGTGTGCTACATGTATATATGTTAAAATTGAAAAACAATCCATATTGATTTCTTGGCTTGCTACAAATGTTGTACCATGCAAGTATGTAGCTCATTAATGCAAAATGCCAAGTTTGGCCTACATAGAACTCGAGCTACATGGTTATGTATTGTCTAGTTTGATAAATGCAACTTGCATATAGTTTGTAGACATAGAATTAGCATGATTATGCTTGTAGAAACTCGTGGCAACTCACATGCATTAATTGTAAGTGATCCATAGGGACATGCAAGGCATGCACAAAGTTTATTGGACACATGCATGATGATTTGGACATTTCTAGTTAGAAGTAGTACACTTGTAAAAAGTTGGTAGAATTTCATGCATGACAAGTGACAAATGTCACATAGACTCTAGATGTCACTTTAGATGTCATTTTGGAATGGATAGATATGGTTCTACCTCGAGCTACCTCAATCTCCATATATATGTGTAGCTCTCCACACAATTGAGAATGAAGAACCAAAGTTTTGTAGCTATCTCATGTCATTTGGATCTAAACAAATATTGCTTGTTATCTCTCTAGCTCTCTCTCTCTCTCTCTCTAACTCGTGTTGAGACTAATGCTCATACATTGAAATCTTGTATTTTTTCATTCTTTGATCATTGCTATTATATTCTGTTGATTAGCATGCTAGATTGTGGATTAGCCATTTCTTCTGAACTAGATTTTGTTGATCAATCTAGAATCAGGTTATAGTGCCAATCACAAAGCTTAATTAAGATCAGTCACTCTTGTGGACATTCCCCACACGTGTGAATTTTGGAAATTTTGTCAATACAGACACATTTGTGGAACATCTTGTACGGTATCCTTTAAGAGGTGGTGAAAGATCCTTCATGGACATTATTCTCTATTGGAGTCTCAAAAAGTTAAGAATGGAATGTGTTTTGATTCTCCAGGATGTTATGGATATTGTGCTTGGTGTTGAGGAGGAGCCTCAAGCACAAGTTGAAATTCCTAAATATAAGAAGAGAGCTAGAATGGCTCTACATTTCATTAAGATGAATGTATCTAATGAAATTTTGAGAGAGATGGGATCTTGCACTACAGAAAAAAAAAGCTTGGGATGCACTAAAGATCATCTATGAAGCAAAGAATACTTCTAGAATACTCACTCTTAGGAATCAGATTTTCCAAAGTTTCCAAAGAAGTGAAGAGAGTGCATCTAACTATGTTCTGAGAGTTAAAGATTTACATAGAGAGCTTTCCTGTGTTGGTGTTACCATTAACCAAGTTGAGCTAGTTCAAATCATACTGAATGGCTTGAGAGATGACTATGATAATCTTGTTTAGTCTTTTGCTATTAAGGAGGAGTTACCTAATCAAGAAACTCTCGGTCCAGTTTTTCTTCATCACCTTTCAAGAAAGATAGAGCTTGGTACATAGACAGTGGAGCCTCTTCAAATATGTGATGTTCAAAGGAGTCATTTGACTCAATCTTACCTTTCAAAGGACTCAAGAGATCTCTTTACATAGCTAATGATCATGAGTGTCCAATAGAAGGAATTGGCAACATTCCATTGAAACTTGCTTCTTCAAAAGTTCTTGCACTTTCTAATGTTCTTTTCATTCCAAAACTTACAAAGAACTTAATTAGTGTGGGAAAGTTGCTTGATAATGGTTGTGATGTAAAGTTCAACTCCAATTTTATCAAGAGAAAAGATGAGATCCTTGCTGATGGAACTAGATGTGGTGAAAATTTTTAAGTTGAATTCTTATGAGAATGAAAACCTTTGTGAAGTTGTTTTGTTATCTAAGGAGGAGTTGTGGCATAGAAGGTTGGGACATCCTAACTTTACATCTATGTCTTCTATGGTTAAGAAGGAGAAGGCTATTGGTCTTCCAAAATCTCTTTCTAAAGATTTCAAGCCTTGTGAGGCTTGTGCCATTGCAAAGTCACACAGAAAGCCATATCAGAAGTCTTTTATAAAGACTACTTGTCCATTGGAACTCATACATTCAGATGTACATTTTTCCTCTTCTAAAAGTATTGGTGGTGCAACATGTTTTGTCACCTTTATTGATGACTTTACTAGATACACTTGGTTGTATCTACTTTCTTCAAAGGCTATGGTTTTTTATCACTTCCTTATCTTCAAAGCTTATGTAGAAAAACAGCTTTCTTGCAAAGTTAAAGCTTTAAGATGTGATGGAGGAGGTGAATATATCTCCAACAAGTTTCATAATTATTGTGAAGGTGAAGGAATAAAGAGAGAATTTTCTTGTGCCTATTCTCCATCTCAAAATGGAGTAGCTGAGAGGAAAAACATATCTTTATGTGAGTGTGCTAAAGCAATTCGAGTAGCAGCTTCTTTGCCTATTGAATATTGGGGTGAAGCTATAAATTGTGCAAACTATTCATGAAATAGATTACCTCACAATGCTCTTGTTGAAAAATCACCTTTTGAAGTCTTGTTTCAGAACAAACCTAAGGTAGATCATCTTAGAGTTTTTGGTTGTACTTGCTTTGTTAATGTGCCCTTGGAAACAAGGAAAAAAGATGATCCTAATTCTGTTAAAGGGATCATGGTCGGATATGCATCCAACAAGAAAGATTACAGGATCTATGTTCCCTCTACCTCAACTACAATTGAGAGTAGAGATGTGATATTCCATGAAGATCAAAAATACATTCTTGAGAAGGCCGAGTTCAAAGATTCTCACAAAGATACTCCAATCATCACCCTTGAAGATCATCATGGAGAGATGGGGCCGAGATTTGAGGAGGAGTCACCTTGAATTTTTTCACCAAGGAGATCTCAAAGAGAAAGATCCGAGCCTAGAAGGCTTACCTATGAAGATGGAGGAAAGCAAGTGGAAATCAACTCCACTAATTGTGCCTATTTTATTTCTCATGAGGAGCCAAAGGATGTATATGATGCTATCAACTCAAAGGAATGGTACCTTGCCATGAAGGAAGAATATGATGCTTTGATGGCCAATAATACATGGGAACTTGTGGATCTTCCATCCAACAAGCATACCATTGGTTGCAAATGGGTTTTTCGAGTCAAGTATAATCAAGATGGCACAATCAAAAAGTACAAGGCTAGGCTTTGTGCTAAAGGATTTGCTCAAGTATATGGACTTGATTATGAGGAGACCTTTGCCCCAGTTGCAAAGATGGTGTCAATTAGAATCATAATTTCTCTTGCTTGTTTGTTCAATTGGCAAATTCTTCAACTAGATGTTTCTAATGCATTTCTAAATGGCTATCTAGAAGAAGAGATCTATATGGATCAACCTATTGGGTTCATCCATGATGAGGGAAAAGTTTGCTTGCTCTTCAAAAGTTTATATGGATTAAAGCAAGCCCCAAGGTCATGGTATTCTTGACTTAACACCTTTCTTGAGTCACTAGGATTTAATCTTAGTAACTATGATCCTTCCTTATATGTCAAGTTTTTTTATGAAGATATTGTCATCCTTCTTATTTATGTTGATGATATCATTCTAACAGGAAGTTGTATCAAGTTAGTTGGGATGCCCTACACATGTATTTTTGATCTCCTAAGCCCAATAATACCATAAAGATCAGACTAGCATTGGTTATCAATAGGAAAGCTGATCATACAAGAAATACTATTGTGTTACAAGCAAGATCTGTCAACAAAACATGAAACTAAGTATAATAAATGTCTCAACTCATCTAGAGAGAGAAAATGGAAAGTACAAAACTCGTGTAGAGAGAGAGGGCACAAACAGCTTGTCTCCAAATTTGCAATTCACACAAATTTCATCATATTCTCAATGAGAGTACATCACATATATATAGATCCATGGACACTTCTCCTACTTTGAGATGAATTGGAGTTGTGAATCCACCTCTCAAGCTATCTAAACTTATTCAAGCCACCTCAATATGTCTAATTGTGCCACCTAGCCTTTTCATGCATTAAATGTGGCATGCAAAGTACAAATGGCAATTCCTATGGTAGCTTGAGTTTCTACTAATACCTACCTTGAATATTTTATTTTAAGATGGGCCTTTACTAAGCCAAAAGAGCTTAATTCATCTTTGGCATTTTTAGGACCCCTACTTACAACATTAGATAGATTTTTCCAATATTTTGACACTCCTCCTAAAAATGTATCTAATGTGGATCAAGCATCGATCTTGAGATAAGACCAAGATTAGACCTATGATTTGAGAAGGCACTTTTGCAAAGTGGCTTTGTAAGCAGATCAGCAATACATGAAAATGTGTCAACGTGTTCCAAGTTGATTTCACCTCCAATAAACTTTTCCCTTACAAAATGATGTGCCACTTCTATATGCTTGCTTCTTGCATGAAAAATAGGATTGTTTGCAAGATCTTGTGCCGATATGTTGTCACATTTGATCAAGGGAAGATCATCCTCTTTGATGCACTTTAGCTCCATGATTAACCTCTTGATCCAAAGCACCTCTTTAGTTGTTGTAGTGAGTGCTTTGTACTCGGCCTCACAAGATGATAGAGATATGGTATCTTGCTTCTTTGAAAGCCAAGACACAAGATTGCCTCCAAGAAAGATAGTATATGCATTAATGGACTTTCGATCCATTTTATCACTTGCAAAATCGGAATCCGAATAGCCAACAATGGTTAGATCTTCATTTTTGTACAATAAATCATAATCTTGAGTAGAAGATACATATCTTAGAACTCTCTTGGCCATCTTCCAATGTTGGATCTTGGGATCTTGCATAAATTGACTCAATTTGTGCACACAATAGCTCAAATCGGGTCTAGTGATAGTAAGCCAAATTAAAGAGCCTATAAGACTCCTATAAAGTGTGATGGCCTCGAAGGATCTTTCATCACCTTTAATAGGATCTTTTACATGTTGCTCCATGGGAGTATCTATTCCTTTACAATTTTGCATATTGAATTTTCTCAACATAGAAAAGACATATCTAGATTGACAAATAAAAGCATACTCTTCATGAAAATCAATCTCAAGGCCTAAAATGTAGTGGATCTCTCCTAGATCTTGCATTTTAAGTACTTTTCCTAATGCATCTTTGGTTTCTTGAACCAGCATCAAACAACTTCCACTAAGAATAATGTCATCTAAATAGATTAGAAGAATGACAATATTACTACCATCAAACTTCAAGTACATAGATTTCACTAGATTTACTTGGGTATATCTTCTAGCTTCAAAGTTATGGTGTTTGACTGTTTTCTAAAGTTCAAAGCTCTAGTTGAAAAGCAATTTTCATACAAAATGAAGATTCTTAGAGGTGATGGAGGTGGTGAGTACACTTCCAATAAATTTCATGATTATTGTGAGCTTGAAGGCATTAAAAGGGAGTTTTCTTGTGCATATACACCATCTCAAAATGGGGTGGCTGAAAGACAGAACAGAACATTGTGTGAATGTGCCAAAACCATTAGAATTGAGGCATCCTTGCCAAAAGACTTTTGGGGTGAGATGAAGGGGTCTTATGTTTTTTACATCAAGCATCTAGGTGTAGGATGTTGGTAGGAACAAATTTGGCATAGATGGCAAATTATGCATTTCCACTTGTAATGCCACTATTGAGCCAAAATAGAGTAAGAGGCTAAACCCGTGCCAATTAGAGTGTAGACAAGTGTAATTCCTTTGTTTGATGAATTCTAAGAGGTCCAATAGGATTTAGAGGTGGAACCATGTGAGGTCCAATAGGAATTTGAGGTGTGTTTGAATATAGTCCAATAGAATTAAGAGGTGCATGGATCAATGGTCCAATAGGATTAAGAGGTGACAAAGTGTGGTCCAATCATAGTTAAGCATAGTGGTAGCTCGTGGATCTACTAGTATCATTGTACTCCTCATTTTGGATCTTATTGATTTGGTGATTGTGTGGATTTTGAGTGTCATTGAATTTCTAGCTTTCTCTCTCTACTCGAGAGCTCATGATGGTTTTTCTCTCTCTACCCAAGGAGAGCAGCTTGTTTTTATTTAGAATAACTTTTGAATACTTCCCACACGTGTGAGTGAGAGTTGGAAGTGATTGAATGCATGTAGTAGTGTGTTTTGGCCATAGGATCTAAGATTGATCTTGAATCTCAATCTAGTCTTGATCTTGGTGCATCTACACACCTTAGGAGATCACAAGTACATGTTGTGGACAATCCACACGTGTGAAATCAACATGGTATCAGAGCCTACCTAAGGTTACCATGCATTTTGATCCATTTGAATGATAACTATTCATCAATCTTGAGCTAGAAATTGTCAAGATCCATTTTCCTAGCTATCTTGTCCAATTTTGGATCTAAAGAGATCAATAGGACATTGATTGGGTCTGACCTGGTACTGTACGGAATCAGGTGCTCAGACACTTGTGAGAAACATCCAATTTAAATTTGGGAGTTCTCTTTCATGTTTGATCCAAAAATCTTGCTAGATAGCTTGTTTTGAAGCTATTTTTTCAATTTTTGATGCAATCAGTTTCATTCCATTTGGTTGAGCCAATCAAAAGTTATAAGCTTTTTAAGAGGGTTAGGTAGAGCACCTAGACCTGGGTAGACACATTTGGTTTGGTCAAGAGATTGCTTGGTTGATCCAAAATCACAATTGTATGCTTACCAATCTCGTATATATGTGATCTAGGCACTGTTTTGATATCTTAGCCATTTTGTTTCATGCAATATCATTGTATTTGAGTCAAATTTGATTTCTTAGTGTACTTCACACGTGCTAAGAGTGTTTGATCCTAACTTTGCCTATACTCCATCATTTGATGTGAAATAGATCTTGTTTTAGAGAGATTTGTGTAGCTAGTGAGAATCAATTCACAAATAGTTGCAAGATCTTTCATAGGAGGAGATAGTACTCTATTATTGGATCCTATTGAGAGTGTGTAGCAACATTTATTGTTCTTCATTTGAGTTTTCTTCACTTCAAATGCCTTCAATGGGTTCATCCTTGTTGGAACCAAGTGAAAGATTGTCCACTTCAAACTATTCAATTTGGAAAATGAGGATGGAGTCCATCTTGGTCCTTCAAGACGTGATGGACATAGTTCTTGGCCTTGAAGAAGAACCTCAAGTTCTTCAAGAGGTTCAAAAATACAAAAAGAGATCAAGGGCAACTTCACTTTTAACCCCTCCTCCTACTCTGTTTTCAACTTTTCCGAAACATTCATTTTAACTTGCCCGATTCTTTCATCTTCCCTCTCTCCATCACCTCCTAGCAAAATAATAGGCCCATCAAAAGGCCCAGCTGACACCTACAAAGCCCGACGGGACGAGTTCCTCCAACAGATCCACTCCCCTGGTGCGGCGTATAACTTGTTGGTCCCACCTCCTCCTAAACCTATCACCCTCACACCCCTCTCTCTAGATCATTCCATCCATGACCTTCTAGAAACTAACACTGAAATGGGGGGTGATGATGACTTCCTAGAGGATCAACCAGATACAAGAAAATTCTCGCCCAGGCAAGACACGGACGCAGCTGAGCCGTCGACAAGCGAGTGAGCTAAAGAGAAAGATACGGGCACCAAGGCCCTAGATGATTATCTGGCGAGGCCATCCCAACCGCGTAGGACAACTTCCCCTACCAGGCCCAGAGACAAATTGGCTGACACAAGAGAGTCAGAGAAATTTGAGAGGAAATATCCTCCCAACATGAGGGGAGGCAAAGAAGACATCGATCAAAGACAATACTCCACCAGGGTCGAGATCATTGCCGCATTGCAATCGCAACCAGAATGGCGGAATAAAGTCCTGAAGGATAGAAGGCAACTCCAAGAGTATCTGAAGGCACTGGCATGGAAGCGAGTGAATCCCTTCTACATGCCACTCAAATGCAAAAATCCATGGCCGGTGGAAAAGTCACGAGTAGAGGTGGTAAACTGGCCAGTCATTCCGAGAATTTCAGAGAGAACCTCCCCGGATGATCTGAGACTGCAGTTACTCGACTTCGGGCATAAATACAAAACAAGTGCCGATCTTTGCGTGCAAGAAAGTGCCCAGTATTGCATATCCATGGCCTCTCTGATGCATCAAGATTGTTTTTGGGATCGAGGCTTGGAGCCCATCAAAATCAGCCCAAATGTAGCCCTCCAGTCGGAAAAAGACCATGAGATGATGGTCAGGCTATACTACAGAGCGGCCTTCATGTCCTCACACTATGTGACCATGGTGGAAGACTGACAGGAAATGGGCTTCGTGGAAAAGGTAAGAGAATATCTGGGGCTGCTCAATTTTGGAAGTAAGCTTCGCTTCCAAGTTTTTGAAGCCTTGGGGCGAAAGATGAGCGAGAGAAAACAAATGGCACAACAAGAGGCAAGCAGGACTCGCAAGAAGTTCTCAGGAAGGCTGGAATGTAGCGGCTAATTGAGAGACTTCCAATTTTGAAAATAATAATAATAATACATTTGCGGATAATAAGCACCTAGTTTTACGGAAGTGAACGAAGATCCACGCTTTTCCAAGTGCCAAGTGAAAGACATCACCGGTGTTGCAGTGGGTCCTGCAATAGATTAGGGGTGGATAATGTTAGCAGATTCCAGAGAATCCCCAGATGTCGAGCCAAGCCAAAGACACAGAATACCTCTCACCCATGACCGAGGAGGTCTCAGAAGGAGGAGAGCAGAAGAAGCTGAGAGCCGAGATGAGAGCCGAGAAATTACTAGCTATGATGACAGTGAATGGTGTATCCCAGAGAAGGAACGACCATGTAGGAGCTAGTCATATTTCCTAGGCCTTGTAAATAAATGTAGACCCCCCTTAAATTAGTTAGAGTGAGCCACCTTTTGATGGTGGCCTTTAGTAGAAGGGTAAATTCCACATGTAATTTCTAATTTGGTGGAATTGCCACTTGGGCTCCACATGGGCAGCCTTCTTGCTTATTTAAGGGCTCCCCTCTCTTGTGAGGGAGCTATGAATGTATTGTCAAGTTCTCTTGAGCAAATAAAGAGGTCCTCCACGAGTTCTTGATAATTGCTAAGCTCCTTGTTCATGGCAATGTTTTTGAGTGAAGTTTCTATGAGCATGCTTGATTTTCTTGTATTGTGGATTAACTAGGATCTTGTTTTCTTGTTTCTGACTTAGTTGTGGATTAGGATTCATTTCTTGTTTGATATCCTAACTTTAACATCTAACTTAATAGGTCATTGGATCCACCCTAACTTGGGGTCAAGATCTCGAGATCCCAAAATAGTTAAAATAGCAATGATCGACTTATACAGTGCTTTCTTATTTCGACGGCACCACGTGTGCTTAGCTCTAGAGTTATCGGGCCATCTTTCTTTTACGAGCCCTTTGAGTGTTTTTAAGGAACTCATCTTTGTACTTACAAGTAGTTTTTGAATATATAGTTTGAAGAGAGCAATTCTGAATTCTTGTTGCACTTGACGTTGTGCTGTGGTGATTGATTCGGTCGGGTGTTTTCAATTGTGTTTTCTTAACTTGGTATCAGAGCCCTTGGTGGCTGGAATCACCGGACAAGAACAGAGAGCTGCGAATTCACGACGGTTTGTTGGCTAGGAAGCACAAAACCGAGTCTGTGGAGATTCGTGGAATGGCTCAAAACTGTAAAAAGGATTCAGAGACAGGAAGTTGTTGGTTGAATTAAAAAGCAAGCAAGTTTGAAGCTGAAAAATTCTTCTAGAGGGTTGCTTGGCGTTTGTGATTGGTTTGAATCCAATCGAATACCGTTTGAAGAGCAGTTTGGAGCAAAAGATAACCTACAGTAGGGCGACCTCAGTCAGTTAGGAGCTGCAAAGGGAAGCTCAGGGAAAGCCTAAGTAAAGCTCAATATATTCTTCTCTTCAAAATTGCTAGGGTTTCAAGGGATAAAATCTGAGATATCTCCTTGTAGGAGGACGTTTTCAAAGTTGTGAGAGGCTGTGAATGGGCGTCCTGGTAGCGCAATTCAGCAGTAGGGAGGCCGCGACTGTCTATGGAGGAGGAAGGCAGCTAGTTTGATTCATGTGGAGCTGCCATAGCCCGTGAAGGAGAGAGAAAACTCCATCGCTGGAAGAGAGAGGAGGAGGAGAGGTCGCGGGAGCTGTCGTGCGCTCAGTCCTAATCATCAGCTAGCGGCCCAAAGTGTTCAGTGCTTCGAAGGCCTTTGATCAATGCACAAAAGCGTTGACAGTCGTCCGATCTTGATTCATACAGATCGACGATGGTCATTTCACAACAGGTGGGTCGTTGGATCTAAAGGATCCGTTTGATTGAAGTGAAAAAGTCTGAAGGGGTCTGAAGTGCAAAGTGCATTGCAACTTCATTAAAAATCTTCAAACTGCAAAAAATTGCTGGGTCCCAAGTCTTTGAAGGGTGAAGTCTCTTCACAGTGAAGAAACAGTTCAAAAACCCAAATTGCCCTTATTTTCACCTCCTTTAGCCTATTTTGACCAAACGAAAGGCTATAGCCTCCAAACGAAGGGCACCCTGACTGTACCTGCAAGTACGGTACACCAAAACAGAGTGATTGCTATGGAGAAAGTGTTCAAAGTGCACCAGAAGTGCTTTCACCATTCCACTGGGCAAGAAGCTGGGAGTTGGTGATGTGAAGCATTTTGGAAAACGACGCCAGTTTGGCTTTCAATTTGGCGAAAGAGCGACGGGTGGCCTGGTAAGCTAAAAATTGCAGGTCATTATTATCGATTTTTGACATCACAGTTGGCTCTAGCATACACTTTATAGCCTACAGGTGAAGTTTTAAGCAGTTCGGAGATGGCAAACATCAATGAGGCAATTTTGGGCGATGCAAGCAAACTTGATGGGGCTTCTAACTACAACATCTAGAAATTCAAAATGAAGAGCATTTTGATGGAAAAAGAGTTGTGGGAAATCGTGGCAGGTATTGAAGTCTGACCAAATACCACTCCAAGTGACATAAGGGCCTTTGATAAAAAGGCACAGAGAGCATTATCCTTGATCAATCTTTGAGTGAAAGACCATGTGATCACTCACATAAGTGATGCCACAACGGCTAGGGGAGCTTGGGAAGCTCTTAGAATGCAATTTCAAACTTGCAATCCAGCTCGAGCCATGTTCTTGAAGTCGAGATTGAACACAATAAGGATGGAAGAAAATTAATCAGTGGGATCCTTCTTCACCAGGACAAGGGAGCTGAGAGATCAATTTGTGGCGATTGGAGAACCAATCAAAGATATTGAATTGGTACATACCACAATGAGCGGTGTCTCAGAAGGGCTACAGATGTTTGTGAGCGGCATTGCTTCGAGGGAGAGGTTGTCTACTTTTGAAGACTTCCACGGAATCATGTTGCAAGAAGAGCAGCGTCGCGAAGTGGTGAAGTCAAGACAAACCCCACAAGAGGATCAAGCCTTGCTTGCTAAAGGCAAGCAGAAAGGATGGAAAAGGATTTCTAAGAAATCCAAGGATGATGATGACGAAGGAGAATCGTCATCAAAAGAGAAAAGGAAGAAGAAAGAAAAATGTTACTATTGCCACAAACCGGGCCATTGTGCACGCGAGTGTTACAAAAAGAAAGCAGACATAAAGGCGGGAAAAGTGACTCAACAAGGAAACATTGCCGAAGATGATGGAGAAGATGACGAGACAAGTGTTTTCTCATCGGCATTGGCATCCCAAGTTGACGATGGTGCCAGATGGTTCATAGACTCAGGCGCCACAAGGCATATGATTGAAAAACGTGATTGGTTTGAAAAATTCTCACCAATCCATGATGGGGATAAGGTCACTCAAGCCAATGGAGAGGAATGCCAGATACAGGGTGTGGGAAATGTACCTGTGCAATTTCCTGATGGCAAAATTAAAAACATCCCTAATGTACTTTATGTTCCTGGACTCAAAAAGAGTTTGCTTTTTGTTGGTGTAATGGCAAATCAACATTTTAAAGTTGAATTTGTCAAGGATGGATGCCTTATGAAGGATACTTACCATAATCACAAAGTGGTGGCGAAGGGTTATAGAGATAGTAATTGTGGCCTTTATAAATTGGATGCTGCAAAACCAGGTGAATATGGTTTGGCTATCTCAACAGCATCTCAATCGGAGTTATGGCACAGAAGACTTGGTCATTTGAACTATGGGACCTGTAAAAATTACAGCAAATAAGGATCCTAAAGCACTTGAAATGATGAGGGAAACAATAGATTATGATTTCATAATATTAGCACAAGTTGAACCATCAAAATCCATCAAAAATCTATGCTTGAACCTCACTAAATGGCCCAAATCCTTGAAGAAGGCTTCACACGTGTGAAAGTACGGCCTCCCACAGTCTGAGTATTGTACACCAGACTTACATTCAATCCTATAATCATTAGTAATCACAAGTACTCAAACAATTATGAACATAGAGAGCAATTGCACCATTATGAGAGAAAAAACATGAAATTGCTTGATTGATTTTGGTGAGATATCATCACCTATATATACATGATCCATCACGGTTTTGGGCAGGTATGAGTAGCCCTAAACCTATCCCTAATGCTAATTTTGGTGGATCTTTCATCCCTACCAAGTTAGGGTTGGAATCTTGGAGATCCCTCAACAATGCAAAAATTACCAAAAATAGCTCCTATTTTTTCTCCCTTGTATCTAAGCATAATTTGGACTCATTCCAAAGGTTCTAACACTTAGGTATACTTGAGAACATCCTTATGAATGGAATCCTATGCTATTTGGCACGTGTGACAAGCCACATCATGACCATCTAGCTATTTACAAGTCATATGACCAAAACTAGTCAAGCTAGAATTGTGAATTTTTAAAACTCCTCCTCACTATCTAGCTTGGTTCAATCATTGCTTTACTAATC
This sequence comes from Diphasiastrum complanatum, assembly GCA_029204225.1. Lineage (NCBI taxonomy): Eukaryota > Viridiplantae > Streptophyta > Lycopodiopsida > Lycopodiales > Lycopodiaceae > Diphasiastrum > Diphasiastrum complanatum. The sequence continues at coordinate 15,573 of MU834131.1, read as the reverse complement.
ACTCCAAGTGATGATATGAACTTCATAAAAGGTGTCTTTTGAAGTGGTTTAGTAAGTAGATCAGCTACACATTCATTGCTTGGAACATGCTCCAAAGCAATCTCCTTGGCTTGCACCATTTCTCTCACAAAGTGATGGCATATCTCAATGTGCTTAGATCTTGCATGGAAGATTGGGTTAGATGCAAGGTGTTGGGCTGATATATTGTCATTGTAGATGATTGGTGCCTCCTCTGAATCCATGATCTTTAGTTCCACCAATAATCTCTTGATCCAAAGTACCTCCTTTGTAGTGGTTGTCAAAGCTTTGTACTCGGCCTCGGTTGAAGATAGAGATATAGTTTCTTGCTTTTTTGAAAGCCATGAAACCACACCTTCTCCTATGAAAGTTGAATAGGCACTTGTTGATTTCCTATCCCTCTTGTCCCCTGCAAAATCTGAATCACTAAATGCATGAAGGTTAATCACATCTCCTCTATATAGAATCCCAAAATCCAATGTACCCGAGATGTATCTTAGAATCCTCTTAGCCTTTTTCCAATGGATATTCAATGGCTTTTGCATGGATTGGCTCAACCTACATACACTAAAGCTAAGATCTGGTCTAGTTATAGTGATCCACATTAAGGAACCTATAAGTTGCCTAAACAAAGTGATGTCCATGAAGGATCTTTCATCATCTTCATTTGGCACTTTTACATCTTGCTCCATTGGTGTGTCAACACTTTTGCATACTTCCATCTTAAACTTCTTCAAAAGACTTTGAGCATAGTTTACTTGACTTATAAAGATAAAATCAGACCCTCTAAGTACTTCTATGCCTAAGATGAATTGAAGACACCCTAGATCTACCATCTTGAACTCTAAGGATAGATCTATCTTGATTTTTTCAATACCATCAACACTATTTCCACTAATGATGATGTCATCTACATAAATGAGTAAAAGTACAATACCAACATCATCAAACTTAATGTAAAGAGTGGGATCATATTCACTTTGAACAAAAGAAAGTGAAATAAGATAGCAATGTAGTCTTGAATTCCAAGATCTCGAGGCTTGCTTCAAGCCATAGATGCTTCTTTGGAGATGGCATACTTTGTTCTCCATTCCATGCTTGATGAACCCTTGTGGCTGCTCCATATAGATATCCTCTTCCAAAAAACCATTCAAGAAAGCATTAGAGACATCCATTTGACATAGAATCCATCCAAAATGTGATGCAAGTGCAATGATTAGTCTTATTGTGACCATCTTGGCCACGGGTGCAAAAGTTTCCTCATAGTCTATCCCTCTCTTGAGCATAACCTTTTGCAACTAATCTTGCTTTATGTTTGTTAACACTCCCATTTGCATTCAACTTAAGCTTGAAGACCCACTTGCATCCTATTACATTCCTTTGAGGTCTCTCAACAAGCAACCAAGTTTCATTCTCAATCAAGGCATCATACTCATCCAACATAGCTTTATACCATTCTTTGGAGTTCAATGCATCTTCAACATTAGACGGTTCTTCAAAACTAGATAAAGCATAAGAAGTGGATGAGATACCCTCAACTTGCTGTCCTTTGCCTTGATATGTTAGCCTTGATAGCTCCACTTTTGCCCTTGAAGATCTCCTTGGTGTGATAGGTGGGTTTGGTGCTTGCTCCTCCATGAGCTCCTCCTCAAAACCACAATCTTGCTCCTCGGCCATCTTCTTCTTGATTGTTGGAGCACTTGAGCCTTCTTCAAGCATATGCATATGATGTTCATCAAAGATGACATCCCTTGAAACAACAAATTTGTTCAAGGATGGGAGATAGACTTTGTAGCCCTTGCTTGAGCTTGCATATCCAAGCATGATCCCTCTTGTGGAAGATGGATCCTCATTGGTTCTTGTTTCCAATGGCACATGCACATAACATATACACCCAAAAACTTTCAAGTGATTAAGATTGGGTTTCTTTCCATACAACATCTCATAAGGAGTTTTGCCTTCAATTGCTTTGCAAGACACCCTATTCATCAAGTAGTTTGCACATACAAGAGACTCACCCCAAAAGGATTTGGGCAAACAAGCATCTAATCTTTCACATAATGTTCTATTCCTTCTTTTAGCAACTCCATTTTGTTGAGGAGTGTAAGGACAAGAAGTCTCTTTCTTGATCTCTTCCTCCTCACAAAAGGCCTTGAACTCATTGGAGATGAATTCTCCACCATTGTCACTTCTAAGAATCTTGATGCTATGATTATGATGCTTTTCCACAAACAACTTGAACTTTACAAAAGTATCAAATACTTGAGACTTGAAGGAAAGTAAGAACACCCAACAATATCTTGAGTAGTCATCAATGAAGGTTAAAAACATGGATGAACCTCCATTAGATTTGGTGCTAGCAATGTGCACATCCGAGTGTATGAGTTCAAAAGGATGAGATGACTTTGTGATGGAGTTAGGAAACACCTTCTTATGTGCCTTGGATAAGGCACAAGCTTCACAAACCTTGTCTTCCTTCCCAATAGACCTTGGTAGGCCTAAAGCATACTCCTCCTTGATCATAGCCTCCATGGAACCCGAGTTGAAATGTCCAAGTCTTTTGTGCCATAAAGTAAAGGTAGATATCTTGCTCTTCTCGGCCAACATGACAACATTAGTATCCACAAATGCATCCAGCTTATAAAGTTTGCCAAGTCTAGTGCCCTTAGCCACTATCTTACCCTTCTTCTTGATGAAACATTCATTTGAAGCAAAGTCAACATTGAAACCATTGTCTACCATTTGGCCAACACTTAGTAGATTCTTTGTTATTGTAGGAATGTACAAAACACCTTCTATGTTGATCTTTTTGGAAGATCCTAAGCAAAGGGGAATGCTACCAACTCCTTCAATCTTACAAGCTTCATCATTTGCTGTATAGATAGACTTTATAGGTCCATCATAAGATAAGAGAGAAGAGAAAAACTCCCTTTTACTAGTCATGTGTGAACTAGCACCCGAGTCAATCCACCAAGGATCTTCTCCTTTGAAGCTTGTTGAAGAAAATATGGACATCATGAGAGAGTCCTCATGTGAACTCTCCTCCTCCTCCTCTTTGCTCATGTTGGCTTGGCTTTGATCTTGCTTCCTCTTGAAGCATTCCGAGGCATAATGCCCCATCTTGCTACAATAGTAGCACTTCACCTTTGATTTGTCCTTCTTGACTTTGGTGGTTGATGGAGATGCCTTTGGGGGTCCTTCTTGATCCTCAAGCTTTGTAGACTTCTTGAATGTTGATCCTTTGCCTTTGGACTTGCCTTTGCCTTTGGTGAAGAGAGCTTGGTCATCTCCACCTTGGATGGAAAGCCTATCCATCCTCTCTTGCATTTGGCTCCTTCTTGATTCCTCGGCCATGAGTGTGCCTTGGAGTTCTTCAAGTATGGGTAGCTTACCCATAATTGCATATCCCTGAACCAAATTGTCAAATTCAAAGCTTAGTCCATTCAATATGAGTTGAACAAGCTCTTCATCCTTGATAGGGTCACCTATAAAGGCTAGCTCTTTGTTCAATTCCTTTACTCTTAGGACAAAAGTATGTGCACTCTCTCCTTTCTTTTGATAGCTTCTATAGATTTGATTCTTCAAAGCTAACATTCTAGTTTGGTTCTTGGATTCATAGACCTTTTGCAAAGTCTCCCAAGCATCTTGAGCTGAAGTGCAATCTCCTACCTCTCTTAAGAGTTCATTTGCAACATTCATTTTTATGCAATGTAGTGCAACATTGCAACTCTTGATGTATTTGGCTTTTTCTTGAGGATGAATAGGTTCACCCTCCTTACCATTTACAATTTCCATCAGATCTTGCATGATCATGATAGATTCCATTCTAACTTTCCATATGGAATAGTTAGTTTTGTTGAGCCTTTCATTAGTATCCAAAAGATATGCATTTATAGATGCCATCTAGTCTCCTAATCAAGGACTTGACACAAATGAAGGTTACTTCTATTGATTTGATTGAAGGTCTACCTTATCCCACTTCTTAGGGACCTGAAAAGATCAGTAATAGACTTCCTATAAAGATCTAAGAATGATCTCTAACAAAATCAAATCATAGAATACTAGAAACAATGCACTTGCTTGATTGAAGTAGACAATACTAGTAGAATTGCCCCTCTTTCTATAAAGAACATTAAAGCTTCCAAATGATCTGATCAAGAGTGAATTTCAGCAACCTAATATACTTTCAAAATCACTTGTAAAAGATCTAAATGGAACTTAATGAGGATGCAACACAATCTACTATCCAATCACAAGCAAAAAATGATCAAAATTGATGAAAAATTGATCTAATTTAGTGCATAAGTCAAGCAATGGTTGGACTGAACCTAAATCACTTTAGGAGGTGTCTACTACACCTTAGAACAGCCTTGAAGAGTTCCCAAAACTCTGATCTTCCCTCTCCTTGAATGCTAGAAAGCCTCCTCTATGAAATCACCTCCAAAACTTGCTTAGAAATCAATGCTTGGAGCAAGCAAAACTTGCTATCTTGGTAATGTGAATTGAATTCAACTTTGCCTCTGGTTTTAGACACCTAAACACCTGCAAATGAAGTCACACAACACCAATCTCCAATGTATTTGACTCACTTTGAGTTCTAGAATCAATACTAGATGCTAAGATCCAATCTACACAAGATTTAGATCAAAAATTGTGATCAAATTGAATGAAAACCAAGGATTTAGCTCATTTCAGCCTTTAGGCTCTGATACCATGTAAAAATTACAGCAAATAAGGATCCTAAAACACTTGAAATGATGAGGGAAACAATAGATTATGATTTCATAATATTAGCACAAGTTGAACCATCAAAATCCATCAAAAATCTATGCTTGAACCTCACTAAATGGCCCAAATCCTTGAAGAAGACTTCACACGTGTGAAAGTACGGCCTCCCACAATCTAAGTACTGTACACCAGACCTACATTCAATCCTATAATCATTAGTAATCACAAGTACTCAAACAATTATGAACATAGAGAGCAATTGCACCATTATGAGAGAAAAAACATGAAATTGCTTGATTGATTTTGGTGAGATATCATCACCTATATATACATGATCCATCACGGTTTTGGGCAGGTATGAGTAGCCCTAAACCTATACCTAATGCTAATTTTGGTGGATCTTTCATCCCTACCAAGTTAGGGTTGGAATCTTGGAGATCCCTCAACAATGCAAAAATTACCAAAAATAGCTCCTATTTTTTCTCCCTTGTATCTAAGCATAATTTGGACTCATTCCAAAGGTTCTAACACTTAGGTCTACTTGAGAACATCCTTATGAATGGAATCCTATGCTATTTGGCACGTGTGACAAGCCACATCATGACCATCTAACTATTTACAAGTCATATGACCAAAACTAGTCAAGCTAGAATTGTGAATTTTTAACAGGAGCTTGAGATTGATGGCGAAGCTGAAGATGGTAATAAGGTTACCAGCATTGCAGGATGATCATCATGCAATATGTGAAGGATGCATCATGGGAAAGCATCACAGAGAAACATTCAAGAAAGGTGGAGCTGCAAGAGCTAAGAAATCGTTGGAACTAATTCACAGCGACCTGTGCGGCCCAATGAAGACCATGTCGTTGGGGAAAGCATATTATTTTATGACTTTCATAGATGATTACTCTAGGAGGACATGGATTTATTTCTTGAAGAAGAAATCTGACGCTTTTGCTCGTTTCAAGGAGTTCAAAACTTTGGTAGAGAACCAACTAGATGCACGCATAAAAGTGCTAAGATCTGATAGAGGGGGTGAATACAAATCTGATGATTTTGAAGACTTTTGCAAAGAACACGACATTAAAAGACAATTCACACAGTCACACACACCGCATAGTAATGGTGTAGCTAAAAGGAAAAAAAGAACTATTATGGAGAGTGCACTCTCCATGATGAAGCAAATGGGCTTCACCGATTCACTTTGGTTGGAAGCGTGCAGTGCGGCAATGTTCTTGCAAAACAGGAGCCCTACAGTTGCGGTTCCAAATGTGACTCCTGAAGAAGAATTTACTGGAATAAAGCCAAAAATCGACAAATTTCGTGTCATTGGATGTAAGGCCTATGTACATGTGCCAAAGGAGGAGCGAAAGAAACTTGATGCCAAAGCAATCAAGTGTATCTTCGTCGGTTATGATGAAAGAACGAAAGCTTACAAGTGTTTTAATCCTGTAATGAACAAGATTCACATTAGCAAAGATGTGATCTTTGATGAAACGCATAGGTATGAAGATGAAGACCGTACAAGAGGTGAAAGCATCAAGAGACTTCTCACAATTCTGGAGGAAGAAAATGAAGAAGATGCTCCACAAAATGATGCACGTGAAGACGAAAGTCGAGAGGGCGAATATGAAAGAACACCACCTATTCAAGAGCCTAGGGGGAGGTACTTGCCAATAGGAGCAATAAAGGAGAAACCGGTTGGAAGTAAGAGACAATACTTGGACACTCCTTGGGATACGTACTCTCCACGTAGTGTATCACCTGAATCTAAGATACCAAAATGGTATGAAAAGATCATGAAGGATGCAAAGCTAAATCAAACAGGATCTAGCACACAAAGTGAAGTGAGAAGATCAACACGGGAAAGGAAGTCTCCCGATCGTTATCATGTGAACTATGCCCTAATGACTGACATTTTGAAGTGTCGAGAGCCATCAACCTTTGATGAGGCAAAAGATCACAAAGAGTGGCAAATGGCAATGGAAGAAGAGATAGAATCCATCCAAAGACATGATACATGGGAGTTGGTTGATCTACCACTTGGAAAGAAACCCATTGATAACAAATGGGTGTTTAGAACAAAGTTTCATGCGGATGGCACAATAGCAAAGTATAAGGCATGCCTAGTAGTGAACGGTTATGAGCAAAGCAAAGGAATTGACTATGAAGAGACATTTGCTCCAGTGGCTAAGTGGACTACGCTATGCCTTATCATTTCCTTAGCATCTCATTTTGGGTGGAAAATTCATCAAATGGATGTGAAGTCTGCATTTTTGAATGGTGACTTAGAAGAAGAAGTTTACATGGTCCAACCGCAGGGCTTTATGGCAAAAGGGCAAGAACAGAAAGTATGTAAACTACACAAAGCACTTTATGGCCTTAAGCAAGCGCCACGCGCATGGTATAGACGCATTGACAGTTACTTTCTTTCACATGGATTTGTAAGAACAAATTCAGATCCAAATCTTTATGTTCTTATAAATGATGATAGCATTGTCTTGATTGTACTTTATGTTGATGATATCATTATCACTGGCAATGATGAGAACCTTACTCGTTCTATCAAAGCCAACTTGTGCAAGCAATTTGAGATACAGATTTAGATCTTATGCACTATTGCTTGGGTGTCGAAGTATGGCAAACTAGCAGTGATATCAGGTTATGTCAAAACAAATATGTAGACGAGATATTGGAGAGATTTCACATGACAGAGTGCAAACCTTCCATCACCCCTTGCAAAGCTGGTAAGAAATTATCTCGTATTGATAATAGTGCACATGTTGATGCTACACTATTTCATCAGCTATTTGGAAGTTTAATATATCTTACAACTACACGTCCTGATATCTGCTGTGTTGTAAGTTTGATTAGCCAATTCATGTCATCACTTACTATGAACCATTGGAAAGCTGCAAAAAGGATTTTGAGGTATGTAAAAGGTACACCGAACCTTGGTCTAGTCTACAAAAGACAAAGTGTTTTACCTAAGTTGCAAAGTTATGTTGACATTGATTGGGCTGGAATTATAGATGATAGAAAATCAACAACAGGTTATACCTTCAATTTTGGTAGCGGCTGTTTTTCATGGTCTAGCAAGAAGCAAGATACTATTTCTCTTTCTTCCACAGAAGCCGAATATAAAGCGTTGAGTTCTGCTACCCAGGAAGCTATTTGGCTACGTAAGTTGTTATGTGAGATTGGCATGAAGCAGGTAAATCCCACTGTTATTTTCTGTGACAGTCAAAGCGGAATACAATTGGCTAAAAATCCAATCTTTCACGCAAGGACAAAACATATTGAAGTAAAATATCACTTTGTGCGTGAAAAATTACAATCTGAAGACATAGGTATTGTACATTGTTCTACTTGTTACAAGTTGCTAATATATTTACAAAAGCTTTAAGTAAAGAAAAGTTTGAATCTTTTAGAGACAAACTTGGCTTAGACCAGGTTATGTAAAAAGCCTTTACTTGTAATGCTATCGTGGAGGTATGTTCCATGAATAAAGTATACTCTAAAATGAGAAGTGACGTTGATCATTGAGGGAGAGAGTTAAAATAGCAATGATCGACTTATACAGTGCTTTTTTATTTCGACGGCAACACGTGTGCTTAGTTCTAGAGTTATCGGGCCATCTTTCTTTTACGAGCCCTTTGAGTGTTTTTAAGGAACTCATCTTTGTACTTACAAGTAGTTTTTGAATATACAGTTTGAAGAGGCTTGTTTCACTGACGTTGTGCTGTGGTGATTGATCCGGTCGAGTGTTTTCAATTGTGTTTTCTTAACTAAAACAATGAAAAACATGCTATTTTTAGCTCCTATTTTCTCTCTAGCTTATCAAAGCACTATTTGGACTCACTCCAAAGGTGCCACTCCTATGCTAGGTTAGGAATGAGACTTACAAAGAGTATCCTATGCTATTTGGCACATGCGACAAGCCGCAACATGACCATAATACAATTTACAAGCCATATGACCAAAATTGGTCAAGCTAGAATTGTGAAATTTTAACAGATTATTCTTTAGTGCTAAGTGTATGAATGTCATTTGTTGTTTGACATATTGAATGTTTTGTCTTGATGATAAATCTCCTTTATTGTAATATGCTCAATGTATTTAGTCCATCTAAAACATCACTTGCTTGTTGCATGGTGAATCTGCTAAGGTTCAAACAATGCTCAAGCATGTTGTCATGTCGTTATTGTTACAAAAATTTAATATCAATTTTTGAGCTAACAATGCCAGATCCGTCTGAGAAGCTTGTTAAAAGTGTGAGGCGCATGTTGCTGAGAGAAGTGTTATCTTTTTCCTAGAAATGTATATCTGGCGTGTGCTTATCTGACTGAGTTGAGTCTTTGCTCATAATTCAAGTGATTGCAACCATCAAAGCAGAGTTAAATTTTGGATCTGTTGCAGCTGCGACACAGTCAACTAATGATTGGGCACTTGTGAGGAGCTGCTAGAATCAGGCAAGAAAGCCATTCCTTTATGGAAGAATGAGCTAGCGGTAAAAGCATGAACAACAAACATTTGATCAGCTAAAGCTTCAAATAATGGCAGGTGACTGAAACTTGTCTTTTGGTCATTTGTCTGATTAAGTGTAATTGTGAGAGAAAAGGACATGAAGATCAGAGAATGGAGGAAGGCACGATCAATGAAAGGTTCAAACTTTAAAATTGATTGCTTGCATTGACCATTCCCTTAAGTAGATCTTGAGAGAAACATGGAAGACACTATAGATGTATCATGTCGTAGATGCTGCTATGCCTACAATCGAAAGCGATGATGGCTATATGATCCTTCCTATGTCACGCGTGATAAGCATTGAACTATCTTCCGCACATCTTTAAACCTGATGGGTTACCTTTGGCTAGCTTTTGGCCATACTTCTTCCATTCACAACCATCGTACATCTACAATCAACAAGAGCATTCATCTGTTAAAGAAGTTGAATGTAGTAAAACTAAAGTTATTGTGCAGGGGTGGTTGAAAGTTTTTGTGCTTTTTAACATGATGAAATTGTTTGTGATTTTGGCCGGATAGGGTAAGTAGCTATTGAGGTTTTCCATTTCTCCATGCGTCATCTAGGGTATCAATATTTACACCGTAATTGCTATTTTTAAATGATTTGAACTAGACTGACAATGGAATTGTTTTCCGTTAGGAAAGAGGGGACAACCGGTTCATGAGTTGTATTGTACTTACCATGGAATCGCTTCTTCATTTTAAAGTTAAAACAATGTTCTACTAGGAGCAGCAGATCATTCACAAACCAAGACACTGAGACAGGACTAGACTTACTTTGTGGATAGATGAATCAGCGCAATTAACACAACTCTGCACGGATTAAATCATTTAATGTCTTTGTCTTCTGCTTGATTTGAATGTTTTTCTTGTTAGAGGGTACCAACGTACCTACCTCTAAAGTTTTGAGATCTTTGAAAGGACTTGGAGCATATTGGAGATTGCAACTTGTACTAAAGTCTAAGTTCTATTTGAAATTTTGTACAATTAGTTGGAATCTATGATGGAACTTATAGAGACCTAATTTATCATTGTTGCAAGGGTGAAAATGGTTCAAACTTCATACATTATAGTACAATCCAAATTCCAAACATAGATACAAAGGTGGCATATGAGAGTGCTAATTTAGCTGAATTAAAAATTTAACCCTAGACAAACAATATATTATCCATCCTTCTTACAATCAATATCCGTAGAGAGAACAAAAATCTACCATTTTTTTTTTTGCAAAATTACCAGTATTACTCTTGATCCTTCGCCAGAACCTTCGCCGAGTTTCCATAATATTCTATTTATAGTAAATTAATATTTTTGAGCTCGACGAATATTCATCTTGATCAGATCACAAAAAATCTTGATTTTTACCCTCGTCAGATTACAAAAACTGTATTTTCTTGTGTCAAAAACCTTCGCCCGGTTGTCCATAATTTTATCTGTGTCAAACCTTCCATCTGAGAAGTCGATGAAGGTTATTTCCCAAGAAATTGCCAAAAAAGTGTTCAGAGAGTTTTTATCCCAAACTAGCACTGTTGAACCTTCGCCGAGACAACCTTCGTCTAGAGAAACTTCGCCAGTCCTATTTTTAGTTTCTGATTTTCCAGATCAAGTCTCTGTCAAAATTTGGATCAAATCTGATATATTCTGAATTAGACTCTGAGAGATTTATCATTTTTGAGAAGTATCGATTGATCGAATTTTGGGTAGTTTTTCATCATATAGAATCAGATTCTTGAAAAGTGGAATAGAGCTAGCAGATCTAATCTGAGATAGTTTTTTGGAAAAATCTATATCCAATCACATTATCGATTTGATCTAAGTTTGTAAGATGGCTGCCCCTGGAGCTGCTCCTGGAGGTGAGCGTCCACAGAAGGTCAATCCAATTGTTGTTAGAAGAGCACCCCGATTGGATCTACCCAAATATAATGGATTAATAGATCCAGTTAGATTTCTTCAGAGCTATGCTGAATCAAGTGAGGTCTATGGTGAGATCTATCCTCAAGATAAACTTAAGCTGTTTCCTATGGCCTTAACAGACGCAGCACAAGATTGGTACTATAACCAAGATGAAACTGAGCGTACAGATTGGGAGGTTGTTAAACGAGCCCTTATCACACGGTTCAAACCGCGGAAGTTTATGGAAGACCCTTTCCTACTTTTAAGTAAAATTAAAATGGGAAAGCGAGAAATGGTTCGAGATTACATCGAAAGGGTGAAACGTCTTAGATCTGAATGTGAGCTTGAGATAATTAATGAAAATGCCATGATTATGTGGTTTTTGTCAGGTCTACCTAAACGGATCAGACGTGAACTGAAACGCAATAATGAGTACGCACTTTTGCAAAATGCGATGGACGATGCAGTTTGGGAGGAGGATGAAGATTCAAATGATGAGGCGAATGTCAGTATGTTGCCTTATACAGCAGGGCAGACTACTACGACATCCACCACTATTGCATCAACGAATGCCAATGCTACTGCATAAATGATGCTCAATGAGTTCGAGAAACTTGGGAAGACCCAGCAGAAACAGATGAAAAAGTTGCAGTTGCAATTTGATGAGAAGATCAAAGCATTGGAAAATTTCCACGGAGAAGCGAACAAGGAACCTGAGAAGTTTGCAAAGACTTTTCTTACCAGGAAAAATATCTGGTGTTCTATTTGTATAGGAAATCACACAGTGAGCGAGTGTCCTCAATTGAAAAAACGAATGGAAATCAGTGTTTGCCATCTGTGTAATTCACCTGACCATGAGACTGCCTTTTGCAACTTCAACCCTCAGATAATTCAGCAACGGTATGCCCAGATGGGATATCGAATCCACAGTATGGAGGCAATCCAGCAGCAAGACTACGACAATCTACTCTTGGATACCCGGATCGTCTAGCTTTGCCTGCCCCACCAAAACACTCCGCTCCTCCTGCCAATTTGATGGAACCAGAACCTTACGGAAGTGCTGAGCAATGGAGCTATGGTAATAATCAGGAAGGTGGATCTTCAGAACAGTATGCTATTTATGTTGCCGCTCAACAACAAGCCTCAAGAAATTGGGCCAGAGCACCACTTGGATGCTTTGCATGTGGAGAAAATCACAGAGTTGCAGAATGCCCAAAGAAAGGAAAATTTGTACCATTTTGTCGTGACTATGGATATGGGCATTGCTATAAAGACTGTCCAACAAGACCGAAGCCACCACCAGCTACAACACCTGTAAATTTGATAACAATCAAGCAAGGATCGATAGCTCATAATAAACCAAGTGCACCCTTGATGGTGGTCACCAGAGCACAAAAGCAAAAGAACCAGTAGTGGATTCAGTACCTGCTGATTCTATACCATTGAACGATACATCAACAGCATTGGAAGTCTATTCAAATCTTAATGCAGAAAAACGAAGATATCAGGATATGAGACAATGGATTAAACATCTGCAAGAAGAAGAGGAACTTGAAGCTGCTAAAGTAACAGCTGAAGTTTGGTCTTCACCATTGCAGCCTCCAAGAAATTTACGTACGGATATGAATGATCAATTACATCATCACAAAGGACCCTTCAAAATGACTGAACCTGAAGCACCGCATATAGAATTACTCATGAATATTTTGTCTAGCAAGATCAATATTTCATTGGGAGAGTTCCTAAAGTTGGTGCCAAAAGCAAAAGAAGTCTCAGTGCAAAAGTTAGCTCAAGAAGAATCAGAAGACCATCAGGAGCTTCTTTTTTGTGCTGGATTTGAAGAATCTAACGATGTACTCCATGTTGGAGCCGCCTGGAAAAGTGAACAAAAGAATATCACTCTGCCGATACAACATAGACAATTTTCTAAAGAAGCAACCGTGATAGATGGCGGTTCAGGAGTTAACCTGATTTCTACAAAGCTATGTACAAAATGGGGCCTTACAAAGATTAAGCTTGCTACTTTTGCTATTAAGCTAGCTAATCAAACGACGGTTCGTCCACGAGGAATCGTGGAAGATATACTTGTCAAGATTGTAGGAGTACAGTTCATCATTACTTTTGTCGTGATGGACTTACCAGAAGCACCAAATGTCTACCGAGTTCTCTTAGGACGTCCATGGTTACGAGTTGCGCAAGTAATTCATAACTGGGGTACCGGCAAAATCACTTTTGAAAATCGTGAACGTGCAGTTAAAATTGATCCTATGACTTGGACTATCAAGCCAGTGGTTCAAAAAGTGGATGACGATTCATCAACAACGGATCACACTTGTGATCGACCAGAGAAAAAATTGGGAGTTCATTACGATTCTGTCAATTGGAACGAAGCTCTTGCAACAATTGATTGTATAGCAGGATATATGTGTCAACAAGATATTTAATCAGAGATGAGCGAGATTTCCTTGTTAGATCAAACTTTGGATACGCCAATCACGTTTTCACTAAATGTGCTGAATGTAGCCTGGATATCAACGGAACCTATACCAGATCCAATTGAGGATGATCTCATACCAATGAGCCATGCCTTAACTTATGATGGCAATGCAGAACTTACGGACGAACAGATTCTACATCATATGGATCCGACCAGATTTAGAGTGCGTAATGTTTCTGATGAACCAACAATCAAATCGCCCAAAGCAGTTATATTGAAGGGAGACAGGATGACAGGTTCGATGACGAAGAAACAAGCAAAGCAACATTATAATACAGTCCTAAAATGGGAAAATCCCCCTCAAAAGATCGATTTTAAGGAAGTGCCACCTCTATTGGATAAAGGCAAAGGGAAAGTCATATCAGATTTCTCTAAATCTAGAAAAATGTCAGATATGGGTTTCTCACGGAGTGGTGCTTGGACATGTGATATCAAGACATGGTATTGCCACCTTTTACTCTAAGATCAAAGTTATTGTGGAATTGTCACCGCCAGCATCAATTCGAGGAGTTAATGTGTTTATGGGTCATGCGAACTACTATCGAATTTTTATTATCTTCTTTGCGAATTTAGCACGACCTATATACAAATTAACTATTGTTCCTATTTGGATAGTAGAGGCGTTAGAAGCCTTTGAAAAGTTTAAAAAAGCATTATCTTCAGCACCAATATTACGTTCTCCAGATTGGACATTAGAGTTTCATGTTCATACGGATGCCATAAAATACAATATTGGATCAGTTTTGACGCAGCCAGGTGACTATAAGAAGGATTATCCTATACGATTTGCAAGCAGATAGCTTACAGATCCAGAGAAGAATTATTCAACAACAGAACGTGAAGCGCTAGCCATGATTTTTTTCTGTTCGGAAATTTCGTCACTACCTCATGGAAACGCACTTTGTATTTTATACGGATCATCAACCGTTACTTTACTTGGTAAATAAGACGTGTAATACTGGACGTATTGCAAGATGGTTATTATTATTGACTGAATTTGACTTTCGAATTGTGGTCAAAAAGAGGAAGCAACATTATCTAGCCGATCACGTTTCGCAAATTGAATCTGCACCCGTTAATACTGAAGTGGATGATGAACTGTCAAATGCTGCGTTGTTCTATGTTGAAGCAGTATCTGAGTGGGCGGCAGATATTGTTGAGTACCTGATGCTAGGACAACCGAATGACTCTTTGACAAAAGTACAGAAAAGACAATTGATTCATAAGGCTCAACCTTATCATTTAATTGCAGGACAATTGTATCATCGTGGATCAGATAATATTTTACGAAGATGTGTTTTACCGCATGAAGTACCAGATCTAATCATGATTTCACATGATGGCATGGGTGGAGGACACTTCTCTACAGATATTACTGTTCGCAAACTTTTGCAATCCGGTTGTTGGTGGTCTGCGCTTCATAAGGACACATAAAATTTTATTCAGACATGTGATGTCTGCCAGCGAGCACGACGGCCTACTTGACAGAATTATAAACCCTTACATCCGGTTTTATCACAAGCACTGTTTGAAAAATGGGGACTGGATTATGTTGGTCCTATTCATCCCGCTGCTCAAGGATCTTAGGCCCGCTACATTATCGTCGCAACTGATTATATGACCAAGTGGGTTGAAGCCAAAGTTGTCAAAGTGGCTGATGCGAAATCTACGGCCAAGTTTTTATGAAAATATTATAATCAGATTTGGATGTCCGATCGAAAATGTCAGTGATCGGGGTACACACTCTGTTAATCAAACAATAAAGTGTTTACTGAAAGATTTTTTTGTTATACACAGATTTAGTACTCCCTATTATCCCAGAGGGAATGGCCAAGCTGAATCTTCCAATAAGATTCTCTGCACCATTATTACAAAGACAGTTGAAGCGAGTCGCTCTGATTGGGAACATAA
>MU834130.1:0-49293 GCA_029204225.1 Diphasiastrum complanatum | reverse complement strand
TAATTTGTGAAAGGGAGATGGCGGGTGGAAGAGGAAAGAGCTCAAAGAAAGCGGTTTCTAGATCCTCGAAGGCGGGCTTGCAGTTTCCGGTGGGCAGAATTGCCCGCTACTTGAAGGCTGGCAAATATGCAACCAGAATTGGGTCTGGTGCTCCTGTTTACCTTGCCGCTGTGTTGGAGTATCTTGCTGCAGAGGTAAGAATTTATCCCAATTCACTTCAGCTGCCCAGGCATTGTTTTGCGCTAGCAGCAACCATGAAAATAATGCTCTTAATTGTAAATTTCACTTTCAGAATTGTTTAGGTTTTCTGGGTTTAAGGTCTTGGTTCTTTTTATTATCTTCATGTGGCTTTCGGAATGGCCTGGGAATGTTTCCATTCTCTATAATCGTACCATGCATATAGCCCCTTAAGCATAGATCTTCCTTCTATAATAATATAGATGTTAACTTTTATAGTGGCTTGTCTTATGGTTAAGGGTTTAAGATTCTGGGGTTTTCATTAAGGATTTGTGGGTGTGCAGCTCTTAGAATTGGCTGGAAATGCTGCCAGAGACAACAAGAAGACCCGGATTATTCCCAGGCACATTCAGCTGGCTGCCAGGAATGATGAGGAACTGAGCAAGCTTCTTGGATCTGTCACCATATCCAGTGGGGGTGTGCTTCCTAATATCCACTCTGTTCTGCTTCCCAAAAAGGCTGCGGCAACCACTTCACAAAGTATCAGCTGAGTGAAATGACTCAATCCTTCCAATTATGGTGTTTTTTAACACCACTATTTTTCATGAAGTTCCTACTCCATAGTGCTTCACTCTCCAATGAAATACAAGTCACAATTCTTTTATCAAATTCTGATTTTCCAGGTAACAAAGGTGATCTACGTAATGTCGGTTCCAGGAGACGAAATTTTTCGTAGCATTCACTATCAATTGAACATTCGTGAGTGTAGGCTTGTTTTGGAAGGAAAATTCCATATCGTGAGTGTAGGCTGGTTTTTTTTTTTTTTTTTTTTTATATCCCAATCTAGAAACTAAAAAGGCCAAACTTCACTTGTCTTCAAAAGACACGCAAGACAAGTGAGTTATGAATAAAGTGGAAAGTGAAAAGTGGGAGAATTTTCATTTTATCCCAATCTAGAAACTAAAAAGGCCAAACTTCTGTGGAAGCTTGCAGCTCCTTAGTGAAGTTGCAAATGAAAGGCCAATGTTTCCAATCAGAAAATTTCACAGCATTTCATATTGAGCATAAGAAAGGTGTTGCAGACATTCTGTAACTCCTTGTTGTTGAAACAGATTAAATCCAAAAATTCCAAAATGTCTTGATTCATAAGTTACAAGATGAAGTGAAATGTTATCACCATCAATATACATAAAATCTTGATTCACTGATGTCCACTGAATTCAAACCCATCATAGTATAATTTTCAAAAAGAGATTTTAACAGGTAAATTTTCATAGTATACTTCAACATTCCTGTATGCTACAGTCATTTGAGCTGTGTTACAAATTTGATCAATGGCATCATCCAAATTCAGTTCTTTCAGATTTTTGAAAGGTCTAGGCAAGTCCTGCACGTCATAAACCAGGTGTTAATAATGAGGCATCCAAAAGCTGGTATTAAGTTCTGCAATTTATGTAGCTTTTAAAGAAAAGACTAGCTGCAGCATTTGATCTCCAAATTAGATAAGAAGGTCAAGCAACACACTGAAGTACAGCAAACTGTCATAATGAGCCAACCAACAAAGTTATGTAATTCATCTATAAATTCTAGCAAATACAAATCATGAATCTGAGTCATAGAAATGATGGAGAGAAGCTGTGGGAGCTTTTGAGTCCACAGATGCAGCTCAGCTTTTTGGAATATTCTATTAGAAGCAAGAGGCAACCATTTTTCTTTAACCCTCTTATCTATGTACAAGAACTTTGGAAACAGATTCGCGTGGTCCATACAAACCTGTCTCTTTCTGCTTCAAACATCTAAATCTCAACTTGTAGCCCTTGAATTGCAGCATTTTGAACCCCCTTGGGGGCAACCATGAAAATCACAATAGCAATGCTTTATGTGCTTTAAGCTTATTCAATAGTCTTGTCATGGAGGCAGTATAGAAGTTCATTGACTTAAATCCTGCACAAGTACTTCCTTATGATAAGTGAAGTACTATTGGATTCTTCTCAATTTGGCAACTGCAAAAGTTTGATGTTGAAAGTGGGTAAGAAAAGAAGGTACTTGCCACAAGTGATACAAATATGATTCCTTCCTCGTTGCGAACTTCAAAACAACCCTTGGCTGGCAACAGATTTCAAGCAAGGCACATGTCAACAAATAGCTTTCAATCGTTTCTTTGAAATCCTGGTGTACACAAATTAGCAAGAGCAAGAACAACCTTTACGTTGTCAATTTGAAGTGTAGGCCAGCACTATCTCTGCACTTCTGAGGTATCTTAAGGTTTGCATTTTGATGACTTTCAAGAATGTAATGCGGCTTTGTAACACTAATAAATTATAATATTAGAGTGAAGACTTTAAGATAGATATTCACCTTGTCCAACAATCTGAATTTTTCTATTTGGGAACATACACTATTCATGTACGGCATAGCAAAATTCTCTTTCTTGGGATGTTTTCTTATCAAAACAGCCTTATCTTGGGATGTTTTCTTAGCAAAACAGCCTTATCTTTATTGCTTTGCTACTGACATCAAAAGAATGTCAGCAATGATAGACAAAACAAATTTTATGCATTTTGATTGGGCCATGTGTACTTTAGGATCTTGACCAATGCTAGTCAAAGGAATTTTCATTGATGTGTTTCACTATATCCCATAATACATATTCTGTTTTAATTGAAAGTTTATATATATGTGGCTATTTGAGCTTCTTGTAAAATGTGTAGTTGCAACCTTCAAAATGAAAAATGTGAATATCTAGGGTTTTTGTGAGTTTCGGGGAAGAAAAATAGAAATATAGGAGGCTGAAGTTATATATTTTTATATAACGGCCAAATCAAATCAAACTAGCACACATAAGCTGATTGAGTTGCCTATAACAAAGTTGTTTTACTAGAAGAATTCTAACGGCAAAGTTAAGAATAAGGTATGCTAGAGAGACACACCACCAAGACATGCCGAAAAAGTTTCATATGCTTAAACATGGTCAAGAAGAGATCATATCAACAAAGCTTACAAACATTGTAATAGGAAAAAGCTGATCCAGTTAGAGAGGACTGAGTCTAGTGAGTGAGAGCGGCCAATTTTCTTCTAACATCTCAAAATGGGAAATGATAAAGTTTAATCTCAATGACATGTGGATCGTTCCTCAGTTTTGACCAACTCAAGAAGAGTAGCAAGATCAAAACAATAAAAAGAAGGCCAAATAAACGGTTTGAATAATTGTGCTCCATGGCACTTATTAGCCTAAGGTCCAATGTTGGACTCACACATGCAGGATGCCAACTAGTTGCCTGTTTCTAATACTTCCGACTCTCTACTTTATTTATGTATTGTTTGGGCTTATTGCAGAAGCCTCTTACCATATTCTAGAATATTCCATGTCGTTCCCAGAATTGGACAACATGCTCCTACTACCAAACGAGTGTCAGTCCCATGGCACTTTGCCTCTGACTGGTCCTTGGGATGATGACGAGTCGCATTGTCAAAGTCTGTAGAGAGCATATGTATAGATTTTTTTTTTTGTGCTCCAGGAAAAGCGTAGATATGAGATCGCTTACGTAAAACCTGAGGCTTTATTTGATGACGATCAGCAAAAACATGGACTTGCCAGATTTTCAATAATAACCATAGGAGTCTGGTGGCCATTTCAT
Organism: Diphasiastrum complanatum; assembly: GCA_029204225.1. Classification (NCBI taxonomy): domain Eukaryota; kingdom Viridiplantae; phylum Streptophyta; class Lycopodiopsida; order Lycopodiales; family Lycopodiaceae; genus Diphasiastrum; species Diphasiastrum complanatum. Next base: position 45,478 of record MU834130.1, on the reverse strand, counting down.
TGTCGTGGTATCTCTCAATTCGTAGTGTGGATAGGACGTGCTCTCTTGACTGCTTAGTCTATCTAGGTATTCCTGGTATGCTTTAACCTGAAGACTTTCTTCGGTAGTCAATCTTACAAATTGAGGACAAGGTGTAGACATTGTAGGCGTTGGTTCTTGATGTGCAGTTGGCCTTTTTGGGCTTGAATTCCCTGGATTTGGCCCTTCAAGCATTGTTTACCCGGATTTGGAACTGGACTAGAGGTCTGTTGCTTTGTGGAACAATTAGACTTTGGTTGGACATTGCCCATTGATGATTTTAGACTTGGTTGGCAATTGTCGACCTTAGCCTTTTCCTTCCCATTGTCTTGTGGTCTTGAAGACTGCATGACCACGCTTGCTTGCAAACCTTGTGCCGGTTTTCCGCCAAGAGTTTGAGTTGCCACAAGTACCTGTTGTAATGTAGCATCTACCGTCCGTTGTAGAAGGCTGAATAGAATTCTCGTAATTTTTGTTGTTACAATTTGCTTGATGGATTCTACTAGCTTCGTCTCTTGTGTTGCTATAGTCATTTCAGTTTGAGGTGACGTTGTGCACTTTTTGGATTTGGGAGGATTGTTGTTTAATCAAGTGGCCTCAAAACCAGGTGGCACTAAAATTTTTCGTTTGTAGTGCATCTTGAGTGGATTTGTCTGATAACATGGTACATGATGGTCCTTGTATGATAATTAGCTTTTTGTAATTGCCTCAATGGACAATCTAAATATGGATGGTTGATGCCGCATTGTGAACACCAAGGTAAAAATATTGCTGGATCGCTTCGATGTGGGCATTCTGATCGATGATGTCTTCCACCACATCCGAAACATTGTACCATGCATAGAATACCATCTCCTCGAAGGTGATAAGCATACACAGGTAACAAATGTCCCTTCTCACTCTCCACATAGTAGAGTGGTAAGCTGTTATGGTCTTTAGCTGAATTCGGGAACAAGCCTGACAATATTACCAAGACTTCCACTCCACCTTTTTCGGTTGAGGACTATCCTGATGTGCTCGAGACAAAACTCTTGACATATGTTGAATGATTCTCTTGTTGGCTCGTCATTAAGTATGACCTTTCTTGATTATGACCTCCAACCTTATGGTTTGCATTATGCCCTTGATTTTTCAACTGAGGGTTTCGTACTGGACATTTAGTGCGTGCATGATCTCCAAAACAATATCCACACTAGTCCAATTGAAGAATTTTCATTCTACAAGCCTTAGGCTCGTGACTTTTTTTTATAAAAAAACAAAATACAATATTTGTAATAATTCACGAGAGTTTGTAAACAATTACTTAAGTAGAGACTGAAGGTTATCATCATTCGTATGATTAGCATTGATTCTGTATGCTATGGTAATGCATGTCAGAGAAAGAGATATGTAACAAACTGGATTAAGAATCGACCTGCTCTTCTAAATGTAAGTCAATTAAAGAATCTCTTACGCTATCAATGTATCATTTTTGAAGTTTCAAACCATCGAGAAGTGTGAGAAGCACCAATCTGAATGGTAGACGCTAATGACTCTTGTGAAGTGGTCATGCTTGCTTTTGAAAGTCTTTGAAAGACGTTTAAATCCATATCCAGTTCTATGTATACCATCACATAATCATCCGTACAACGAACGTATTATTGTTAGAATCCATGACTTCTAAAAAATCTGTTATCAAAGCTTTCGTAGTAGTTTTTAATAGTATAGCTCTTGCATAGCCTTGAGAACAAAGGTAAAAAGGAGTGCTCATACCTTTGGTCTCTGTAAATCAGAACCCAATGGTATGAGTCTAGAATTTGTGCTACGTCGTTATACTGTGAAAGACAAAGGTGATAGCAAATATTGTAAACGAAACTACGCATTATGAGTGCCTATCATGCTAAGATACATCACACAGTCAAGAAGAAGCTTATAGCTCATTGCTGGACAGTAAGTAAGAAATTGCAATGGTATCCCCATCGTTGTGGACAACCGCGATGAATTTCATCATAATGTTGTTAAAAATTCACAATTCTAGCTTGACTAGTTTTGGTCATATGACTTGTAAATAGTTATATGGTCATGATGTGGCTTGTCACACGTGCCAAATAGGATAGGATTCCATTCATAAGGATGCTCTCAAGTAGACCTAAGTGTTAGAACCTTTGGAATGAGTCCAAATTATGCTTAGATACAAGGGAGAAAAAATAGGAGCTATTTTTGGTAATTTTTGCATTGTTGAGGGATCTCCAAGATTCCAACCCTAACTTGGTAGGGATGAAAGATCCACCAAAATTAGCATTAGGGATAGGTTTAGGGATACTCATACCTGCCCAAAATCGTGATGGATCATGTATATATAGGTGATGATATCTCACCAAAATCAATCAAGCAATTTCATGTTTTTTCTCTCATAATGGTGCAATTGCTCTCTATGTTCATAATTGTTTGAGTACTTGTGATTACTAATGATTATAGGATTGAATGTAGGTCTGGTGTACAGTACTCAGACTGTGGGAGGCCGTACTTTCACACGTGTGAAGCCTTCTTCAAGGATTTGGGCCATTTAGTGAGGTTCAAGCATAGATTTTTGATGGATTTTGATGGTTCAACTTGTGCTAATCTTATGAAATCATAATCTATTGTTTTCCTCATCATTTCAAGTGTTTTAGGATCCTTATTTGCTGTAATTTTTACATGGTATCAGAGCCTACAAAATAAGTGACAGGACTTGGGTGTGCCAATGGATAAAATCACCGTCCATACACCAAATTGGCCTATAATTTACCAGTCATACAACTGGCAGATCTCAGTTGATTTCAATCAATCACTCCAAGCTTATTCCCAGGAATACATGTTTTTACCAGATCCGACTGTTAGGCAGTCCATCTTATTTGCGAGAGATTTGGCTTTGTTGTCATCAATTCAAACACAATGGGATGATTGTTTACTAGCCCTCTGATTCGATCCGAATCTTCCAATGGCGTCCGTCATAGTTCAAGATCAATTGCAAATAGCGAGGCCCTACTACCATGCGATGATGTTGGGTGGATCATGGGAATCAAAGTTTATTTCTTAGACAGCCTCAAAATGGTTGTCAGGAGCAAATAAGTGCTTTTTTTTGCACAATATTGATTTTAATATGGCACGCCTGGAATTTATGAAAAAGGTGCAGTACCATTTAATAAAGATCAAGCGGAGGCTAATCAAAGTCCAAAGTAATAAATCTTGTGAGGTGTCATGGGACTGCCACCAATTTTGGTGGGGGATAATGTTGGAGGGTTTGCGGATATTGAGGCAATCCTAACCATAATTAATAAGTGAGAGGGATTTAGCATTCTACGTGGGTAAGTCCACACCGATGATCACATAGTAAATTGATTAGTTAGACGTTAATAAAAGGACTTTGCGGAAATTTTAATGTTGCAAGGCCTAATAGTTAATTAAGTGAATAAAAAGGGCTCCTCCCAAAATTCGAATTTAATAGTAAGGGAGGTGGAGATTGGCCAATAGGATTTGAGGCCAAAGCTCTAAAATCCACTATATAGAGTGGTGGATTTGAGTTATTTTGTACATTCACTCTTCATTTCAATACAAGGCTTAGCAGGTTGAGCCTCTTATGGAATGGATATGGAATGTCCTTGCTCTTCTTCTTTCCTTCTCTATCTCTCATGTTTTCTTTGGATTTGCTAATTGTTGGAGTTTATCTTTATTATACTTTTTGAGAGAGAGAGAGAGAGAGAGAGAGAGAGAGAGAGAGAGAGAGAGAGAGAGAGAGAGAGAGAGAGAGAGAGAGAGAGAGAGAGAGAGAGAGAGAGAGAGAGAGAACAACACTTAGTTCCTCTTGACAAAGCAAGACTGAAACCTTTTGAAGCCTTTATTCATAATCCAACAAGGTAAAGTACAACTGAAAAGTAAAATACAATACTAAAAAACACCATATAGCATAACCACTCTCAAGACGTTGCCACCATCTCACACAATAAAACCGCACAAGTTAGTTATGTGAGGAAGACAGGTGTCATAGCTGAACGTCAGTTGTTATTCATGTCCAAAAGGAGTTATACTACTTAACAACTTTGAATAGCAATTTGAAACATAGTCCGGTCTTTCCAAGCAAACAATGTTTTGGCAATAGGACAAGCCCTTACATCATCGTATCAAGGCGAGTGCCATGCTGATCAGCTTAGGTCAATCGGTTCGTATCAGTTCATGTTTAGTTATGCAGTTTGAGGAGACTGTTCCTTTGATAACTTTAGTCCAGGGTCGAGTGGAAAGTGACTTGGTTTGCAACTACCCATTCCATACTTTTCTAGCACATTGTTGAGATATCGTTGTTGCTAATAAAAATCAGTCTGCTGGGTCGATCTCGTTGGATTTGGATTCCGAAACGATATTATTAATCTTGTACTCTTGGGCCAACATGCGTTTCATATCCTTTATAGGAAGTCTATCACTGAGCTTTTCAGGTCCCTAAGAAGTGGGATAAGATAGACCTTCAATCAAATCAATAGAAGTAACCTTCATTTGTGTCAAGTCCTTGATTAGGAGACTAGATGGCATCTATAAATGCATATCTTTTGGATACTAATGAAAGGCTCAACAAAACTAACTATTCCATATGGAAAGTTAGAATGGAATCTATCATGATCATGCAAGATCTGATGGAAATTGTAAATGGTAAGGAGGGTGAACCTATTCATCCTCAAGAAAAAGCCAAATACATCAAGAGGTGCAATGTTGCACTACATTGCATAAAAATGAATGTTGCAAATGAACTCTTAAGAGAGGTAGGAGATTGCACTTCAGCTCAAGATGCTTGGTAGACTTTGCAAAAGGTCTATGAATCCAAGAACCAAACTAGAATGTTAGCTTTGAAGAATCAAATCTATAGAAGCTATCAAAAGAAAGGAGAGAGTGCACATACTTTTGTCCTAAGAGTAAAGGAATTGAACAAAGAGCTAGCCTTTATAGGTGATCCTATCAAGGATGAAGAGCTTGTTCAACTCATATTGAATGGACTAAGCTTTGAATTTGACAATTTGGTTCAGGGATATGCAATTATGGGTAAGCTACCCATACTTGAAGAACTCCAAGGCACACTCATGGTCGAGGAATCAAGAAGGAGCCAAATGCAAGAGAGGATGGATAGGCTTTCCATCCAAGGTGGAGATGACCAAGCTCTCTTTACCAAAGGCAAAGGCAAGTCCAAAGGCAAAGGAACAACATTCAAGAAGTCTAAAAAGCTTGAGGATCAAGAAGGACCCTCAAAGGCATCTCCATCAACCACCAAAGTCAAGAAGGACAAATTAAAGGTGAAGTGCTACTATTGTAGCAAGATGGGGCATTATGTCTCGGAATGCTTCAAGAGGAAGCAAGATCAAAGCCAAGCCAACATGAGCAAAGAGGAGGAGGAGGAGAGTTCACATGAGGACTCTCTCATGATGTCCATATTTTCTTCAACAAGCTTCAAAGGAGAAGATCCTTGGTGGATAGACTCGGGTGCTAGTTCACACATGACTAGTAAAAGGGAGTTTTTCTCTTCTCTCTTATCTTATGATGGACCTATAAATCTATCTATACAACAAATGATGAAGCTTGTAAGATTGAAGGATTTGGTAGCATTCCCCTTTGCTTAGGATCTTCCAAAAAGATCAACATAGAAGGTGTTTTGTACATTCCTACAATAACAAAGAATCTACTAAGTGTTGGCCAAATGGTAGACAATGGTTTCAATGTTGACTTTGCTTCAAATGAATATTTCATCAAGAAGAAGGGTAAGATAGTGGCTAAGGGCACTAGACTTGGCAAGCTTTATAAGTTGGATGCATTTGTGGATACTAATGTTGTCATGTTGGCCGAGAAGAGCAAGATATCTACCTTTACTTTATGGCACAAAAGACTTGGACATGTCAACTCGGGTTCCATGGAGGCTATGATCAAGGAGGAGTATGCTTTAGGCCTACCAAGGTCTATTGGGAAGGAAGACAAGGTTTGTGAAGCTTGTGCCTTATCCAAGGCACATAAGAAGGTGTTTCCTAACTCCATCACAAAGTCATCTCATCCTCTTGAACTCATACACTCGGATGTGCACATTGCTAGCACCAAATCTAATGGAGGTTCATCCATGTTTTTAACCTTCATTGATGACTACTCAAGATATTGTTGGGTGTTCTTACTTTCCTTCAAGTCTCAAGTATTTGATACTTTTGTAAAGTTCAAGTTGTTTGTGGAAAAGCATCATAATCATAGCATCAAGATTCTTAGAAGTGACAATGGTGGAGAATTCATCTCCAATGAGTTCAAGGCCTTTTGTGAGGAGGAAGGGATCAAGAAAGAGACTTCTTGTCCTTACACTCCTCAACAAAATGGAGTTGCTGAAAGAAGGAATAGAACATTATGTGAATGTTCTAAGGCTTTAAGATTAGATGCTTGTTTGCCCAAATCCTTTTGGGGTGAGTCTCTTGTATGTGCAAACTACTTGATGAATAGGGTGTCTTGCAAAGCAATTGAAGACAAAACTCCTTATGAGATGTTGTATGGAAAGAAACCCAATCTTAATCACTTGAAAGTTTTTGGGTGTATATGTTATGTGCATTTGCCATTGGAAACAAGAACCAAGGAGGATCCATCTTCCACAAGAGGGATCATGCTTGGATATGCAAGCTCAAGCAAGGGCTACAAAGTCTATCTCCCATCCTTAAACAAATTTGTTGTTTCAAGGGATGTCATCTTTGATGAACATCATATGCATATGCTTGAAGAAGGCTCAAGTGCTCCAACAATCAAGAAGAAGATGGCCGAGGAGCAAGATCTTGGTTTTGAGGAGGAGCTCATGGAGGAGCAAGCACCAAACCCACCTATCACACCAAGGAGATCTTCAAGGGCAAAAGTGGAGCCATCAAGGCTCACATATCAAGGCAAAGGACAGCAAGTTGAGGGTATCTCATCCACTTCTTATGCTTTATCTAGTTTTGAAGAACCATCTAATGTTGAAGATGCATTGAACTCCAAAGAATGGTATAAAGCTATGTTGGATGAGTATGATGCCTTGATTGAGAATGAAACTTGGTTGCTTGTTGAGAGACCTCAAAGGAATGTAATAGGATGCAAGTGGGTCTTCAAGCTTAAGTTGAATGCAAATGGGAGTGTTAACAAACATAAAGCAAGATTAGTTGCAAAAGGTTATGCTCAAGAGAGAGGGATAGACTATGAGGAAACTTTTGCACTTGTGGCCAAGATGGTCACAATAAGGCTAATCATTGCACTTGCATCACATTTTGGATGGATTCTATGTCAAATGGATGTCTCTAATGCTTTCTTGAATGGTTTTTTGGAAGAGGATATCTATATGGAGCAGCCACAAGGGTTCATCAAGCATGGAATGGAGAACAAAGTATGCCATCTCCAAAGAAGCATCTATGGCTTGAAGCAAGCCTCGAGATCTTGGAATTCAAGACTGCATTGCTATCTTATTTCACTTTATTTTGTTCAAAGTGAATTTGATCCCACTCTTTACATTAAGTTTGATGATGTTGGTATTGTACTTTTACTCATTTATGTAGATGACATCATCATTAGTGGAAATAGTGCTGATGGTATTGAAAAAATCAAGATAGATCTATCCTTAGAGTTCAAGATGGTAGATCTAGGGTGTCTTCACTTCATCTTAGGCATAGAAGTACTTAGAGGGTCTGATTTTATCTTTATAAGTCAAGTAAACTATGCTCAAAGTCTTTTGAAGAAGTTTAAGATGGAAGTATGCAAAAGTGTTGACACACCAATGGAGCAAGATGTAAAAGTGCCAAATGAAGATGATGAAAGATCCCTCATGGACATCACTTTGTTTAGGCAACTTATAGGTTCCTTAATGTGGATCACTATAACTAGACCAGATCTTAGCTTTAGTGTATGTAGGTTGAGCCAATCCATGCAAAAGCCATTGAATATCCATTGGAAAAAGGCTAAGAAGATTCTAAGATACATCTCGGGTACATTGGATTTTGGGATTCTATATAGAGAAGATGTGATTAACCTTCATGCATTTAGTGATTCAGATTTTGCAGGGGACAAGAGGGATAGGAAATCAACAAGTGCCTATTCAACTTTCATAGGAGAAGGTGTGGTTTCATGGCTTTCAAAAAAGCAAGAAACTATATCTCTATCTTCAACCGAGGCCGAGTACAAAGCTTTGACAACCACTACAAAGGAGGTACTTTGGATCAAGAGATTATTGGTGGAGCTAAAGATCATGGATTCAAAGGAGGCACCAATCATCTACAATGACAATATATCAGCCCAACACCTTGCATCTAACCCAATCTTCCATGCAAGATCTAAGCACATTGAGATATGCCATCACTTTGTGAGAGAAATGGTGCAAGCCAAGGAGATTGCTTTGGAGCATGTTCCAAGCAATGAATGTGTAGCTGATCTACTTACTAAACCACTTCAAAAGACACCTTTTATGAAGTTCAGATCATCACTTGGAGTGATTAGTAAAGCAATGATTGAACCAAGCTAGATAGTGAGGAGGAGTGTTAAAAATTCACAATTCTAGCTTGACTAGTTTTGGTCATATGAACGTGCCAAATAGGATAGGATTCCATTCATAAGGATGCTCTCAAGTAGACCTAAGTGTTAGACTTTTGGAATGAGTCCAAATTATGCTTAGATACAAGGGAGAAAAAATAGGAGCTATTTTTGGTAATTTTTGCATTGTTGAGGGATCTCCAAGATTCCAACCCTAACTTGGTAGGGATGAAAGATCCACCAAAATTAGCATTAGGGATAGGTTTAGGGCTACTCATACCTGCCCAAAATCGTGATGGATCATGTATATATAGGTGATGATATCTCACCAAAATCAATCAAGCAATTTCATGTGTTTTCTCTCATAATGGTGCAATTGCTCTCTATGTTCATAATTGTTTGAGTACTTGTGATTACTAATGATTATAGGATTGAATGTAGGTCTGGTGTACAGTACTCAGACTGTGGGAGGCCGTAAGGGTCATTTAGTGAGGTTCAAGCATAGATTATTGATGGATTTTGATGGTTCAACTTGTGCTAATCTTATGAAATCATAATCTATTGTTTTCCTCATCATTTCAAGTGTTTTAGGATCCTTATTTGCTGTAATTTTTACAAATGTTTCATATAACTCAGTACGAGAAGTGGTGTGTCAGTATATCGCTGGATCAACAACGATGTGCCATCAGCAACTGCTATACATATCCGTGGTATGTGCCTCTTAGAGGTATAAGCATAATGTATGCATCATATATCAGAGAATATTCGCTTTTGGCCAGCGATGAGATGCCTAAAAGTTGTAAGCAAACTGTATGCATTACAAAGTAGTCTATAATCAGAGAATAGTCACTTCTGGCCAACAATGGGTTGCCTAAATAAATGTGAATATATGATTATAGCCATTCTACTGATGAAAATCCAGCAAATTCACACGTGTGGGGAACCACAAGAAATGTGTGAATGATCTTTACCATGCTTTGGGTTTAGGGTTTAGGGTTCAGATCACCTGCAGAGCAATCTTGCAATCTACCAACAAATCTATGGCTAGAGCACAATCTAGAATGCTACAGATCAAAGCTACATTAATTCCTCACAAATAGGGAAAGTACACAAGCTTGATCATGTATGAAGAAGACACAAAATCTGAGTTAGAGATAGAGCAATTACAAGCAACATAGAATGAGATCCAAAATGGACATTATTACATTACCAATCAAGCCTATATGGTGTGCATTGAAGGTGCTCTATCCGTCAACCAACACTATGATTTACAGGCTCGAGATGCATTGGAGGTAAGATCCTAATGGCCTAGAAGCACATTTCCTTGAATTTTTGCTAGTTCTGATCTAGTGTTAGGGCTCATGATGAAAACTGCAATGTTGCTTAACAAAATAGCAAACGCGATAAATAGAGATGCTTGATGTGGTCGAAGGAACCCATATCTAATGCAGTAATTTTTTGATCAAGTCAGAGTATGGTTTCAAGATTAGATCCATTTTGGATAGAGTTCATAGTGTTTGGACTAATAAAACTAGTGTGCTTAATCTTGAATATTGCTCAAAGTATAAACTTGATCTATATGATCTTTGTGGTCATTATGAGTTTGGAGGCCTCGTATTTTTCAGATTCTTATGCAGCCCTCTTCATGGAAAAGAACTTTGCAAACCCAAGATCTACATCAGACATGGAGGAGGCATGTCAACATAGTGGCAAATTGGTGGAATTTTTTTCAAAAGCATTTGAAAAAAATTTCTATCAAAGAAATCTTGTCGTGGATTTGGCAAGAGTGCTTCTATGATGCATTCTTTGTTCATCTTCACTTCAAATGCAAAGGACAGACCCCACACTCAAACGATCTTCACCAACATTAGATAGATATATTTTAAGGAGGAGTGTTAAAAATTGTAAAACATATCTATCATATGTTGTTGATGTTTGGGGGGTCCTACCCATGTAAATACTTTGCACATATCCAAGGTATGTGAATTGAGCACATATCCTTATAGAATAGGGTGAGTTTGGGTTAGGTAGATCAAATTCCAATGGCATGCATAAAATCTAGTTGGTCTAGTATGACATGCAATGATGTTGACAATGTCTAGTTTGACATGCATGTAGAATTTTACATGGAATTGGTCAATTATGACCTTGTAGAATCTCGAGCCACAATAAATGCATTGTGTCCTAAGTTTCCATTGTGACATGCAAGGCATGCAAACACTCTAATGGACACATGCATGTAGTTTTGTACTTGGCTAGTTGAGAAATTGCCATTTGGAAAAAGTAGGTAGAAGTTAGGTGCAATCTGTGAATGCAAGCAATTAGGTGTCAAGATAATAGTAGTTTGCACTTGAATAGGTGTAGGGCTAAATACTTTCTTGAGGGTGTAAGTGTCCTTATTGGATGCTTCAGTTAACCTCACAAGAAGTTTACAACATGCCTCTTCAAATGAAGGAACATAATTTTCAATATGTTTGAGCTTGTTCTTATTCTTGCTCTTACTCAATTTAGGAGCATACAAATGATGATACAATATCTTGCTTTCTAGATGTTTTGGAAACATAATCAAGTCATCAATGACAAGAACTAATTCCAAACTAAAGACTTCATTCAAAAACAAAATAGCCTTAGTTGATCTTTGAGATGAACAAATCTCAACTAAGCAAGATACAACATCAACCAAAGAAAGAGAACCATAGCTGAGTAGAATAGAATGAATACCACCTTCACTTATCCTTATTTTTCAATGAAATAAGAACCACAAGGACTCGGCCTTGTACAATGATGAAGATCTACTTGGACATGCATGTTGAGGATACTCCTCCTCAAATCTCAACCCCATCATAAGTTGTCTTTTCTTCATAGAATGAACTTTTGATGCAATAAGAGACACGATCTCTCGGCCTCTTCCAAGATAGAAAATAGATCTTCATAATCATTAACTTCTTCATGCTCAAACATCTTTGAGATAGAGAGTGTAAAGGCTATGTAGCCTTCCTTGGTGGATAAGCATCCAACCATGATCCATAAGCTTGGATCTCCATCCTTCTTTCCTTCCAAGAAACCACATGCAAAGCAATAATCTTCAAGAACACTAAGGTACATAACCTTAGGCTTATAGTTGAACAAGACTCCATATAGTGCATTCCTTCCAATAGCTCCATAACTCCAAAAAGTTTTGCATAATGAAAAATACACATGCACCATGAAACTTGAAGAGACAAGACATAGCCATTGGTTACTTGTGAAACCATCAATAAGAGTAGAAAAGAAAGAAGCAACTTCCTTGCTTATAGATGAAGAAAGGTCAACATTTGAGTGTTCCAACTCCATAGGATGTTTTGTCTTGGTAGAAGACATCAAATATGGATCCATATGTGATTTTTCCATAGAATAAGCCACTCTTGGCTTGATCTCCTTGACTATTGAAGACATAGATCTGCAATTGGAAACATGCAACCTTCTATGCCATACTTCCTTCTTGGAAACACAAGTCATCAATGCAACATCACATGCACTTGCATTTTCATGCACACCTAACTTGAAAATGCCTCCATATCTAGATCCACTTGCTAGGATCTTATCACCTCTCTTTATAAAACAATTATTGACATTGAATTCCACTTCAAAACCATTCTAATAACTTTCCAATACTAATCACATTCTTTGTGAGATTAGGAACATAAAGTACATTGGAAAGTCATAAACTCATAGAAGATGCAAGATTCAAGGAACAAATTCCAACTCCTTCAATTGAGCATGCATCACCAACAATTGTGTATATTGATTTCTTAGGATCTAGATCAGATTCAATAGAATCAAAAGAATCTTTGGTGTAACTCATGTGAGATGTAGCACCACTATCAATATACCAAGATACATTATTAAAGGGTAAAGAGGAAAAGCTAGACATCATGAGAGATGCCTCTCCACATCTTGCATGTGAATCTTCTATGGTAAAATTGGCTTGATCTTCTTGAGTCTTCTTCTTGAAGATAGAAGAATGAGTTGAATCATCTTCTACTCCTCTTTTGTCTTTGTCCTTTGATTTTCCTTGGAGGAGGCTTGAGAAAATTTGTTCTTGCTCCTCCCTCTTGACTTGATCTTGGCAAAGTGATCTTTGCCACAACCACCATCCTTCCTTGAAAGTATGTTGAACTTCGACAACTTGTTCTTTTGCCTACATTCTTCAGCAATAAGAATATCATGTAGAGCCTCCATAGATGGTAGCTCCTCCTTGATAGCATAAGTTTTCACAACATTTGCATACTCTTCTCTAAGTCCATTAAGGACTACTTGATTAAGATGACTGTTCTCTAGAGTATCTCCTATGCATGCTATCTCTTTGTGAAGATCTTTGACTCTTATTACAAAACTTGAAGCACCTTCATCAACTCTTTGGAAACTAGAAAAGATATGATTTCTAAGAGTAAGAAGTCTTGATGTGATCTTTGCTTCATAAATGTTCTTAAGAGTTTTCCAAGTTTGCTTGGCTGAGGTACATGAACTTATTTTTCTCAACATCTCATCAGAGATGTTCAATTTGATGATATGAAGAGCAATCCTTGCTCTCTTCTTGAATCTCTGAGCCTCATCATAAGCTTCAGGTTCAACTTCAATTCCTAATACTATGTCCATTACACCATAGATAATCAACAAAGACTTTATTTTATCCTTCCAAACTGAATAGTTGGAGGTATTCAGTCTTTCACTAGTTTCAAAGAGAAAATCTCCTATAGATGCCATGTATGTGAAGACTTCTTGCAAATGGACAACAATATGTTTGCTACACTTCTAACTATAGGAATTGAGTGTGTTGCTTCTTTTTCACTATAGGAACCAAAACAATTGGGTGTACTACCAAATCCTATGCAAAATCTTGTAACTGAATTTGAGATAGGTCTCAAATATTCCACCAAAACAAGACAAACTAGATCAACCTCTCAAAGTGAATTGGAGTATAGACAAATTTTGGTACTTTCTTTTTTTGGCATGTGTGAAATACTTAAAGACAACACTATTGACTCATATACAATCAACTTGTATGAAACGATGTGTTACGTGACTCAAAATTTTGTCTAGATCTCAAGTTTGTTGAACTAGTATACACAAAAAATGGATTTGTTAATGTGTTGCTTCTCTTTTGCAATATGAACCAAAATCAATTGGGTATTCTACCAAATCCTATGCAAAAACTTGCAACAATTATGTGAGTCCTTGCTCACAACAAAAAATCAATCACTTTGAATTTGGATCTAGCCTCAATCTTCTAATGAAGCACTTACAATTCTGATGTCAAATTTTACCACAAGTTTCAAATGAATGAAAAAACACTTTAGAAACACACATTCAGCTCAAACACAATCCATTGTGTGAAATGATGTGACTATGACAACAGATTCTTGACTTATCCAATTCTATCTCAGATTGATTACCAAAAACTGTGAATGATGAATCAGGCATGCAATGTTATCAATTCAAAAAGTGTCCACTTGGGTTTTGGGTCTCTCTCTACCTTTCTTTAAGAGCTTATAACTACTATTAGGGTCATCAGAATGAATTGAAACCAATTGCAATGGAAAGTCTGGGTTCTTCTACCTTTCCAACAAGCTATAATGTTAGTATCTATGGATCTAGCACCAAGGAAATAGAGTCAAATGAAGTATTCTAGTTTTCACATGTGTGAAATGTCAGAATTCCATACATCCTCTATTCTGAACTGAAAATATTAGTTCTAACCTCATTCACCAAAAAATTGTTTAAGAATAGATAGCAAAACACTGCTAAACAGCTTCTTAGTTTGTTCTTCAAACACCTGATGTTAGTGGCATTCAAAGCATGGTATGGCTCTGATACCATGATGAAAATCCAACAAATTCACATGTGTGGGGTACCATAAGAAATGTGTGAATGATCTTCACCATGCTTTGGGGTGGCACACAGATCTCCTACAGAGCAATCCTGCAATCTACCAACAGATCTATGGCTAGAGCACAATCTAGAATGCTACAGATCAAAGGTACATTAATTCCTCACAAATAGGCACAAGCTTGATCATGTATGAAGAAGACACAAAATCCGAGTTAGAGAGAGAGAGAGAGAGAGAGAGAGAGAGAGAGAGAGAGAGAGAGAGAGAGAGAGAGAGAGAGAGAGAGAGAGAGAGAGAGAGAGAGAGAGAGAGAGAGAGAGAGAGAGAGAGAGAGAGAGAGAGAGAGAGAGAGAGAGAGAGAGAGAGAGAGAGAGAGAGAGAGAGAGAGAGAGAGAGAGAGAGAGAGAGATATTACAAGCAACATAGAATGAGATCTAAAATTGACATTATTACATTACCAATGCTTGATTCTTCATTAGAAATGAATGAGAATGATATGTACATATATAGGAGAGGCAAAATTCGTGGTACTCCTAGCATTCAATGCATAGCCTACACCTATTCAAGTGCAAACTACTACTATCTTCACACCTAACTGGTTGCATGCACAGATTACACCTAACTTCTACCTAATTTTTCCAAATGGCAATTTCTCAATTAGCCAAGTACAAAACTACATGCATGTGTCCATTAGAGTGTTTGCATGCCTTGCATGTCACAATGGAAACTACATGCATGTCAAACTAGACATTGTCAACATCATTGCATGTCATACTAGACCAACTAGACTTTATGCATGCCATTGGAATTTGATCTACCTAACCTAAACTCGCCCTATTCTATAAGGATATGTGCTCAATTCACATATCTTGGATATGTACAAAGTATTTACATGGGTAGGACCCCCCAAACATCAACAACATATGATAGATATGTTTTACAATTTTTAACATCTACTACCATTCTGAGCAGCGGAGGGCCGCAGGCAAGAATCCATGCCTTACAACACTTATCAAAAAGGTATGATATGTACTGTCATTCATTTGCAAGAAAGCATTTTGTTAGCAAGCATAGATAGGTATAGAATGCACTTATTGTTGATACTGGAACGGTCTCCGATCGATGGAGGAAGGGCGCTGTAACTCCAAAATTGTAATGCCAAGAGAAAGGAGAAAGAGAGAGTGTGGGGAGAGAAGAGGAAACATGCCACCCTCTTTGTAGGTGAAATCCCTTGTGGAAGAAGCTTTCAATAGTAGTTGTAGGATGAAGCACAGTCGATTTGGACCATCGAAGTTGTAATAAATGCAAGTGGGGGTTTAAAACTTTCCCACTAAAAGACACTTTAGAAAGAAATTATACCATGCCCAGCTTATGATTCCAAGTAGAGTAAAATAGTGTTGAGTACCATTAGAGAGAGAGAGAGAGAGAGAGAGAGAGAGAGAGAGAGAGAGAGAGAGAGAGAGAGAGAGAGAGAGAGAGAGAGAGAGAGAGAGAGAGAGAGAGAGAGAGAGAGAGAGAGAGAGAGAGAGAGAGAGAGAGAGAGAGAGAGAGAGAGAGAACCCACCAACCATACTCATAGTTAGTGAATCCCTCAGGGGCAACTAGCTCCCCCTAAGGGAAAGCTAACTGCCCACCAAAAGAGAGTCAATGTTTTTAGGCAAATCAAAAAGTAGTCTAGGAAAAACCTCACGATATAAAAGTTTGTTTATGATCAGACATAGTTTATCTCGTGAGAAGCCATTGTTTTGGAAGGTGTCAACAAGAGTACGTACTTCCTTAAGAAAAGTTTCTTGCTTATTACAACAATACATATAAGCAGCTATCGTATGTAATATAATGACCTTATATGAGTTAAACATAGGTCTATTCGAGGCAAGGTGTATATATTGCAAAAAGCGAAAAGGAAGGTCTCTCCTTTTATCATATTTGGACAAATGTGTACAACCGGTAATTGGGTTAAAGAAAATTTTAATATTCAGAAAGTTCACCGAATTACATGTGTTGTCGTTTCCGTCTATCTCAAATTATTCCAAGGGATAGATCCAGAAAGGATTGTTAGGTGTTCTTGGTTGAGTCTTGTCTAAGAAACGTCCAACCATATGATTATTGATAAAGCATATGTCGTCGATGTATCTGAACGAATATTTGAAGTCGTTCATAAATTTAATTTTCCCTAATCTTGCAAGTCTCTTAATAAACTGCATTTCAAAAAAAGAAAGGTACTAGTTACATCACATTGGTGAACATGAAAAACCCATTGGTATTCCTCGAAGCTGTTGCCAAGTATGATCCTAAAGCTTCATAATACAATTGTCTATCAAATAGGAATTCCAAATACATAAGGTGTTCTTGTCTATAATACTCGTTTCATATGGACCTGCATTCTCCGAAGCCCATTTAAAATAATTGGTTCCAAATATATGTTTGTATTTGAGTAATTTGATTTTGGCAATCTTAAATATCGAACAAATTATTTTAGTCATAATAGTTTTCAAACCATCAATCTCATTCAAAGCAATATTTTCGTAACATTTGGAGATATCAGATGCTTTCATGGCATAAATGAGCTTGGGTTCCTTCTGCCAAACTCCTTGCAACTCTAGGCAATGCCAAAAGTATTAGAGAGATTGAACGCTTGTTCAAAAGGCCCAGCTTTTCCACACTACAAGTCAAATTCTTTCAAAACTCCGATAAAAAATAAAAAATGGATTCAAGGGAACACTGTTCCACTGCATAAAAAAGAAGATGCCTGCAACGAACAAAAAAAGATTACCAAGCATCTATACATTAATGGAGTTGACAAGGCTCAACATAACCCTTGTTTCATGTGCATATATCTTGTATGTAAGTTTACTTTAGAAAGACTTGATAGCCCAGATTTTACATCTTTTTCGGATCTTACAAATAATCTCGTTGTGGAATACGTAAGCTCCTCTATGAGTGAATTACTACCTGATGACAGTAAGGTGTGCAAGAATAATCCAAAGCTCGATAGGTAGGGGAGCAAGAAAATTGATAGTGGGTAAGCTCTAGAGCTTGTAAGAAGTACGTGAGGATTTGAATTCAATAGTGAAAGTGACTTGGCAATTTTTGGATTGGCAAAATTCAAAAGTAGATTGATTACCAATGTCACAGATGTCTTGCGAGAAAGTTTCAAGTTTTGAGGCGCTATCTTCATCTAATTCATCTAAAAAAAATGAGAGGATGTGACGAAGGAGGAGAATCAGATAAAACAGGAGTGAGTTTAGCAAAAGAAGGTCATTTTCTTTCTCAAGGCAGGAAAAACCTTTTCAAATATGAGAATTATAAAATCTCTCTTCCATCTCATATTTCTCAACAAGCCCAGACAAGTCAGTAGCAAAGTTTTCAATGATACCCAAGGGATCGATCTTGCTTTTAACGTATTCCATGTAAATCTTAACCCAATGTAGTGTATCCAAAAGGTCATTAATACAAAGAACCTTACCTTCAGGTCCAGCAGCGTTATAGGTAACACAATGTGTTTCAGTAATAAGACTATGCAACATGACAACTCTTTTCATGCAAATAATCAAAGTTTGAATGAATAGATTAGGGGGAGGAAGGGGCTCTTCATAAGCCAGGTCTACAGTGTCCTGATACCATCATGAGGACTAAACATAGCAAAAACTTCCTATGTTAGCTTATGAATCCAAGTAAGGTAAAAGTTTTGATACTATCCCGACTAAAGGATAGTTGGATTTACACCTCAAGGATGCATAGAGAGAGATTAACAGATCAAAGCTCCTTTTGACAAGTCAAGACCAAAACCTTTTAAAACCCTTTATTCATAAACCAACAAGGAAAAACATGACTGAAAAGCATACAATACTAGAAAGCATTGTAAAGCAAAACATATTTCAAGACATCCAACTGGTACCTACCACCATCCCACCACACAAAACCGCGCAAGTTAGCACAATGAGGAAGACATGCGTCAACGCTGAATGTCAATTGTTATCCATGTACAAAACAAATTTACTTAACCAATTAGCATGTAGTAAAGATGAAAATTTATAGTACAGTCTTCCCTTACTGAGAGATGTTTATAACGATAGGCCGAAACATAAATCTACCATATCAGGACGAGTGCCATGCTAATCAGTGTGATGGTTCTGGTCCATATCATATTAAATAAATCAAACAAATATGCATTTTACAAAATAAGTTGTATAAAATATAAAGAAGTTTGCAAACGAGTGAGTAGCTTGGACCGGTACATGAAGTGCGGGGAAAATCCATGCCATATTAGCATTTCTACCTATAAACAGGTAATGTATGGTACTCGTAACTTCTTGAGCAAATCCATGCTATACAAGAGTCTGCAAGCTATCTCATCGTTATATTATTTATGAGCCATGACCGTGAATTTTTTTTATAAAAAAACAAAATACAATATTTGTAATCATTCATGAGAGTTTGTAAACAATCACTTAAGTAGAGACTGAAGGTTATCATCATTCGTATGATTAGCATTGATTCTGTATGCTATGGTAATGCATGTCAGAGAAAGAGATATGTAACAAACTGGATTAAGAATCGACCTGCTCTTCTAAATGTAAGTCAATTAAAGAATCTCTTACACTGTCAATGTATCATATTTGAGGTCTTAAATCATCGAGAAGTGTGAGAAGCACCAACCTGAATGGTAGATGCTAATGACTCTTGTGAGGTGGTCATGCTTGCTTTTGAAAGTCTTTGAAAGGCGTTGAAATCCGTATCCAGTTCTATGTATACCATCACATGATCATACGTACAACGAAGTGTTATTGTTAGAATCCATTACTTTTGAAAAATCTATTATCAAAGCTTTCGTAGTAGTTTTTAATAGTATAGCTCTTGCATAGCCTTGAGAACAAAGGTAAAGAGGAGTGTTCATACCTTTGGAATCTATAAATCAGAACCCAATGGTATGAGTCTAGAATTCATGCTACGTCGTTGTTATACTGTGAAAGACAAAGGTGATAGCAAATATTGTTAACAAAACTACACATTATGAGTGCCTATCATGCTAAGATACATCACACAATCAAAAAGAAGCTTATAGCTCATTGGAATGGTATCCCCATCGTTGTGGACAACCGCGATGGATTTCATCATAATGTTTCATATAACTCAGTACGAGAAGTGGTGTGTCAGTATATTGTTGGATCAACAACGATGTGCCATCAACAACTACTATACATATCCGTGGTATGTGCCTCTTAGAGGTATAAGCATAATGTATGCATCATATATCAAAAAATAATCGCTCTTGGCCAGCGATGAGATGCCTAAAAGTTGTAAGCAAAGTGTATGCACTACAAAGTAGTCTATAATCAGAGAATAGTCACTTCTGGCCAACGATGGGTTGCCTAAACAAATGTGAATATATATATCATAGCCATTCTACTACCATTCTGAGCAACGGAGGGCTGCGGGCAAGAATCCATGCCTTATACAAGTAAATAACCACATGCACTAGTGAAAAATGAATTCCAAATAGGCCGCGCTACAACGCTTATCAGAAAGGTACAATATGTACTGTCATCGTTTGCAAGAAAACATTTCATTAGCAAGCATAGATATTATAGAATGCACTTACCGTTGATATTGTAGAACGGTCTCCGATCGATGGAGGGAGGGCGCTGTAACTCCAAAACTGTAATGCCAGGAGGAGAAGGAGAAAGGAGAAAGAGAGAGTGTGGGGAGAGATGACGAAACATGCCACCCTCTTTGTAGGTGAAATCCCTTGTTGAAGTAGCTTTCAATAGTAGCCATAGGATGAAGCACAGTCGATCTGGACCATCAAAGTTGTAATAAATGCAAGTGTGGGTTTAAAACTTTCCCACCAAAAAATACTTTAGACAGAAAATTTATCACGCCAAGCTTATGATTCCAAATAGAGTAAAATAGCGTTGAGTATCGTTCATGAGAGAGAGAGAGAGAGAGAGAGAGAGAGAGAGAGAGAGAGAGAGAGAGAGAGAGAGAGAGAGAGAGAGAGAGAGAAGGTGCGCCATATGGGGGGAGTAGGAGTGACATAAGGAAAGAAAGAGACGAGAGTGGTGAGCAGGCCTGCATTTTGAAGCCTTCCCAGCCCTTCAAACCCAATTTTTCATTCATAGAAATGCATTTTTATTTTAAACTTTTCAGTGGAAAGTATGTTAATATAAAGTGTGCCCTTCAAATTTAGTGAAATCTTTGATAATGAAAGTCCCTTTTGTTTAACACCTTCACCTTGAAAGTTTTGGGAAAGGCCTACCAAATCGATGCATACTATGTCATGCATCCTACTCCATGCATAAAAGATTCCATTTCACATTTTTGAGCTGAAAGTTGTTCATGTGGGAGGATGCACCCATGCCACCATGCCACCATGGGTGGATCCTCCTCCATGCATAAAAGAATCCATTTCACATTTTTGAGTTGAAAGTTGTTCATGTGGGAGGATGCACCCATGCCACCATGGGTGCATCCTCCTACCCCATGCATAGGCACAAATGCCATACACAAATAAAACATGACAAAATAATCCTCAAACATATTTAGTGTTTAGCTTTATTTAGCTTTTTCACTGTGTGTCTGTGTGTCTGTGACGTTTTATGCCGGAAAAGCGTGACATTTTTGCCGGCACACACACAAGGTCACACGAATAGTTTTATATTATAGATATATAACTCTTACTTTACCAATTGCCCAGCAGGTCTAGTTCTGCTAAGAGCAATCAGAAAGCATGTCCACGGCATCTGAGACCTGTCGTCCGGGCCTGGAATAGGCACGGACGTCGAATTTCGACGTCTGTTTGGTTTTTCGTATTCGCGCGATCCAGCGCCTTCTCTCTCACTCTGTTTTTTTTGCAGGTTAGAGTGTATTTGGAGCGATTGAGGGCGATTGAAGATCAGTGCTTGAGGGTGCTTCAAGATCAGTGCTTGAAGATCATTGTTTGAGATTGGTGCTTGATTTTTGTTTGTTTTGCTTTTTGTTGTTTGTTTGAGGTTGGTGTTTGTTTGTTTGTTTTGAGAAGAGATAGAGACTGTGAAAGATAGAGAGTGTGTGTATTATATGTGTATGTGTTTTTAAATTTTGCATTGATTTAAAATGGTTTTGAATATTGTTAGTATGAATATGGTTTTGAATGGTCTTGTAATAGATTGTTAGTATTATTTAGAATAGCTTGGTAATAACATATTATTAGATTTGTAATTTGTGAGAGAGAAAGAGAGAGAAGAGGTGGAGTGTAGATGTATGCTTGAAGATATTGAAAGATTTTGGAGTTTATATTTTGTTCTTTTTTTTTGAAAATAAAATTTTTAGAGAGAGAGAGAGAGAGAGAGAGAGAGAGAGAGAGAGAGAGAGAGAGAGAGAGAGAGAGAGAGAGAGAGAGTGATAATAGATTGTGATAGTGTTCATAATAGATTGATTTTTTATAGTGTTTATAATATATTGTTAGAATTATTTAAGATAGTGTATGTGTGTGTTTGAGAGGATGTGTATGTGTTTTAAATTTTGCATTGATCTATAATTTAGGTTAATAGACAAATAGATATAGATAGTGTTGGGTAGTAATAGATTGTTAAATTTATAATGTGTGTGTGTGTGTGTGTGTGAGAGAGAGAGAGAGAGAGAGAGAGAGAGAGAGAGAGAGAGAGAGAGAGAGAGAGAGAGAGAGAGAGAGAGAGAGAGAGAGAGAGAGAGAGAGAGAGAGAGAGAGAGAGAGAGATGTGTGTGTGTGTGTGTGTGTGTGTTTAATATTTTGCATTGATTTAGAATTTAAGATTACAGATAAATACATAGTCTATGGTACAAATAGATTGTTAGATTTATATTTATTTAGGACTAAGAATGAGAGAGAGAGAGAGAGAGAGAGAGAGAGAGAGAGAGAGAGAGAGAGAGAGAGAGAGAGAGAGAGAGAGAGAGAGAGAGAGAGAGAGAGAGAGAGAGAGAGAGAGAGAGAATGTGTGTGTGTGTGTGTGTGTGTTTTGTATTATGCATTAGTTTAGGGTATTTAAGAGTGATAGATAAATAAATAGTGTTTGATAGAAAATTTATGTTAGATTGAGAGAGAGAGAGAGAGAGAGAGAGAGAGAGAGAGAGAGAGAGAGAGAGAGAGAGAGAGAGAGAGAGAGAGAGAGAGAGTGTTTTGATTAAGATTTCGAGTAGTAGATGACTAGATAGTGTTTGATGGTAATTGTATGTTTGAATTGGCTTATAATAATGGTTCAATTGTGTAATATAGTGTTATTTTTTAATTGCTTGTGCATGTGACAAAAATATTCAAAAAAAGAGAGCAAGCGTTTAAAGAGCGAGCAATTGCACGTTTGCACTTAAGCTTCGAGTGAGTTTACCGGTGAGTTTGTGTTGTTTCAATTTTTTTTATTATTGGAATACGTTCTCTAACATAGTAAAAAATTAAATGTAATTCTTTCATTTCATTCAAAGCAATATTGTATTTTACCGCATACACTAGCAATTAGTTAATATGCAAAGGTGTACTTACATTTGGAGGATGACCCTCGTTCTTTAGTTTGTCGATAATGCGTCATATGATTCCCTGAAGGCAAATTCATACTCCTCCTTTGTTGGCAGCCGTCCATAGTCCGCCAACTATCCATGCATTCAATTTAAGTTGAGATTAATTTAGGGCTACATTGGAGCAGCTAGTCATAATGCATATTAAAAAATATAAGCATATGAAATCAAAGATAAACTATAAGGGTAGTGTAGGTTCACTTACCATGCTTGCTTGCAATCCTGCCTTTCTGCTCGAGTCCAACCTAGGATTGCCTATCCCATGCATCCTAGCGGCCGCGACATCTTTTTGAATCTTTTATTTATCTAGTGTTCATTCATCCGCTTTTACACGGTTCCAATCACTTCTTGAACACCAAGAGGGCTTGGATTGCCCGTCCCTATGAGCTCGTCGTGCCATATCACGACGATGCCTAGTCCATAAGCTCATATGCTTATGAATTTCCTTCTCCTCGAATTTCTCTTCTTGTTGGAATTCATCACGAAGGGTACCAATAACCTGTCGTTTATCAGCGGCAGGTTGTTCGGACCATTTACTAAACAATTTGTCGTCAAAATGGCGTTGGCATAAAGAATAGAGCCCGTGCAAAACCACTCACCCTTTTCTGATGACAACTATATTACCTTGAGGATCCATGTCATAATAAGAATTTGTGGATGACTCTTCGGTGGGGGCAGGAGCCACGGCCGCTTGTGAGGGACCACCTTCATCTCGGCTAAGCATACTTTGCAGTTCTGCTTTTTGCTCAGAAGTTAACGATTCATATAAATTTTTAACATAATCTCCCGAGCTTTCACCACTGCTTGACCTCGACATGATTACTACATTCATAAACATACAATACATTACAATAAACCCTAATATATTGAAATGAAGAAGAAAAGAAAATTGACTACAGAACTTTACTGCATATTGGACTGGGACTTTCATACCTGTGATAACAAAAGAAGAGAGATATGCGTTTAGAGCCTGCACCAAGATGCAAAAGAATCATATAAGCAACAATGTATAAAAATATGTACTATCTAAAAATTAAAACATTAGAATCATACAATAATTTTATGTCATTTGCATTTTGTACTTGTGCATATATGCAGTTTATCACAACGAGATGAATTACATTCAGATCAGTCTAGCGATGAAGACACTACTCAAGTTAACATGGTAAGTAATAAACATGCATGTTTTCTTGTTCATAAAAACTTTGTTATTATAAGTTAAACTATCATGTTAAAGTGACATGTACTTGATTTTTGTTTCTCGTAGAAAAATTATTTTCAAAATAAAATATGGTGCACATGCCTGCCTCAAGTGTGATGGACAAAAGATGCGTGAAAGATGCATTGTTGAAAATCATTTGTGAAAGTTTGGACGAAATAAAAAAGGTCAACCATCGAATTTGGAAGACGTTGAGGTTTGTTAACTTTATATGATTGTTTTTTATTATAATCTTCATCAATCTACGAGATGGATGTTCTAGCTTGAGCACTTTATGAAAGTTTTGAAGGGCTTTGTGAGACAAAAGGCAAGGCCAAAAGGTAGCATTGCAGAAAGTTGGCTTGTATAGGAATCTTTGTTTTATATCATCGAAATAATCTCACAATTGCATCCTACAAGTCCAAAAATGTGGTGTGAAGAAGAAGACGAACGTGTTAAGGGTGAAGTATCACAAGGAAATGGTGTGCAAAAGAGACTTTCACCTCAATTAAAAGAGAAAATTGACACGTTCATATTATATAATTGTGGACAAATGAAAAAGTGGATTTCAAGGTATAAAGAAGCCAAAAAGGAAAGAAACATAACATTGAAACGAAGAAGAAATATCAATCGAAGAAGGAGGGCGTTGGAGAACGACGAACCTTTGGAGCCTTTACCTTCAATATGCTCTCGTGAATGGGTTTTTGATACGATGCTAAAAGCATCCGAAAACAGAAAAGAAGTGACCGAATTAGAATGGGAATTTGTTCGTGGACGTGGATGGAAGGTTAGTGTAATATTGTTTTTGTACTACTCAATATATGAATAGTATTTCTAATTACAGACATTTGTTTTTTTTGTGTGTGTGTTTTAGTATACATCATACACTGTCATGTGGGCATATGGACACCATTACCATGTTATGAGAGTTGACAACAAGCGATGTACATATGTTTGTGGTATAATGGCCAACTTTCAACAAGAGAGTCATTCTAGTGCGAGGGACCCTAATGTCATTTCGGACGACCTAGACTTTGTCGGCACATTGCAACATATTTATGAAGTCGATTACGAGACTAACGACAAATACTTTATTTTTGATGTAAAATGGTTTAAGGTCATCTATCGTGGAAGCGACACCACGATTAGAAATAGTAACTAAAAAAGAGAAGCACACGCCAAGAAAGAGCATAATACAAACTTTTGATCAAATCAAGACTTTTTTCAAATCGACTCAACAAAATGTATATCGATGGACTCTCATGACACTTTAGTATTGCCATGACATTGCGAACAAGTGAGACTCTAAAATTCCAATGTCATTAATAATCGCAATCCAATTATTTATGTATCAATCTTATAAGACTAACTTAATTTTTTTAAATTCTTTGGCATATTATATTCCATCCAGATCAAATAGACCCAAGATGGTGGTATGTGATCCAACTTAATGCAAGAAAACGACGTGTGTTTGAAGGAGTTGAATTGGATACACACGACAAACCACCACCCAAATTTGGCAACTTTTTGGAAGAACCTGAACAACTCATCCAAATTTCAAATGATGTCGAAATGATGGAAGAAGAAGGTACAAATGAAAATGATGAGATTCCTACGATCGTACAAGACCAAATTGGGGGTAATTTGAGGCTCCCACGTTTGGATGAGATAAAATTAGAAGAAGAGGAGATTGAATATGAGAGTAGCTCACATCATAAAAGAGACACAATCGAAAATTTATGATTATACCTAGACCTAGATTCAGATGAGCGTCAAGACTTGTGTGATGATGAGAATGACATAAATGATCAGAATGATCTATGATTATTAATACTTAACTTCAATTGCACTCATTTTTATTTTAATATTCATCGCAATACTTTTTATGTATACTTTTATAGATAGAGTTGAATGTGATAATTATAATACCCGAACCTTGCGGTGATGTCCTATTTCAAAATGTCACCACATATTCCCTCCCTGCGGCGTGTAGGTTTTTCCATGCAAGTTGGAAAGATTAGAACCTCGCCTTTGACGGGAGAAAAGTAAGGGCTACACACCTTCCTAGGATTGGGAATTTTAATTATCTACATGATAATTGTCGTTAGTTTTGGTCTTGACATCGTGGTCGGGGAGAAAGAATGCGAAAATGTTGTACTTGGTGAAATCTCGGGTTTGCGACAGGTGGAGGTGTGGGGAAGGTTGAATGCCAAGGCGACCAACTCTGGCTGAAGAGGGACATTAGGTTATGTTCCTTATGGGCGACCATGAAATGGTCGGTGTTGAAGGTGGCGAAGGCCTTCTAGACTATAGAAAGGTCTTGGGGTGAGGGGTACTTGCATTTTGGCTAGGCCCATGAATTGCAAGGTAGTCGTCCATGTGGGGGGTCGTCATTTCTTGTGCATTAAGCATCGGCAAGATGATGTACTATGGAAGGGGTTCTGCGTATGAATTGGAGAGATGTTTCTCCCTCCTCTCGGTCAGGGGAAGTGGATGTGGTAGGGGATGAATGTTGGATTTCTATGCTCAAGACCAAATCCATTCCGTAACGAGCATTCTAAAAAAAAAATTTCTGATTCAAACGACAAATTTGAGGAAACCGACAAGAGGAGGCAGCCGACAATTCGGACCAAGCCGACAAATCGGACTAGGCTAAACTATCTGACCTTGTCATCATGGAAAAGTCAATCCAAGACTTTATGGCAGTTCACCTACTTGTACATAGTCTTTATTGCCTAAAGGCGGTTACCAACTATAAGGCAGTTGTAATAAATTAAATAGGTAGAAAAGCACTCACCTGAAAGACTTGAAAATATCTTTTAGTTAGTTATCTATAAGAGACGGAAGCTCTAAAATATCTGAGCCTGACTAAATTGTGCTCATCAGTTTCACGCCCATGTACTCACCTTCTGATTTTTATCACGAGCACATTTTTTCAGACTACTGTTTTGTTCTATTAGTAAATTACTATTGTTTTGTCATCTTGATTATTGCTGGTAACTATTGCACTTCCGATCTACAACCATCCGTTGTTCTACTTCCGCTGCTATCCCTTTGATTTTCAACATGGTATCAGAGCGGGTGGTTCAGTAATCTATATTTCTATTGCCGGTTAACAATCTTGTTTCTATCAAGACATCGTTCAGCAAGTGCACAACCAACAATATTTCGATATCGTTGTTCTACCAACGATCTCTCACTCTATACCAGAATGGATCCATCTTCTAGTTCATCTATGATTGACAAACTCGATGGAGATAACTACCATCTCCGGAAGTTAAAGATGAAAGTAGTTCTTCTTGCCAAAGAACTATGGGACCTAGTTCTGATTCAGTTCATACTAGAAGTCCTTTTAAGTCCTTTTATTTCTGATTCAGTTCATACTTCCAAAGGTTTGCTTGATCTTGTACATAGTGACATTTGTGGCTCGATGCAGATTGCTTCCATAGGGGAAGCCCCCTATTTCCTAACATTCATTGATGACTTCTCTTGAAGGACTGCTACTTACTTTATGAAGAACAAATCCGAAGCATTCAAGTTCTTCAAGCAGTTCAAGGCGTCTGCTGAAAATTAGACTCAGAGAAAAATCAAGGCTATACGTACTGATGGGAGGAGAGAATTCATCTCCACCGAATTCAAGGACTTCTGCAAGCTCAATGGAATACATCAGCAATAGACAATGAGCTACTCACCTCAGTCCAATGGCGTAGCTGAGAGGAAGAATTGGACACTCATCGAAAGTGCCAAGAGCATGCTGGCCCATGCCTCTCTTCCGAAGAAATTCTAGGCATAAGCTATTACTACAGCTGCCTATTTGCAGAATCGATCCATCACCAAAGCCCTGAATGGCAAGACACCTTATGAGGGGTGGACATGATCAAAACCGTCACTCAAAAATATTCGAGTGAATGGATGCATCGCTTTCATTCAGATCCCTGAAGATCTAAGAAAGAAGCTGAACGACACTAGCAGAAAGTCAATTTTAATTGGCTATTCACCAGACCACAAGGCATACAAACTCTACAATCTGGATACCGAGAAGGCATTCACCAATAAAGATGTCATTTTTGTGGAAGACCAGTTCATTGACCACAAGGGAAAGGCTCCATCGACCTCCTATCCTAGAGCCGACAATTCGGAACTCAGCATTGATAAGCAAATCGACTCGGACTCCGACTCCGACAAAGAGATAGACCCTCGACAAGTCGAACCACATCAGGGGATCGAAGTACAACCCAACAGATCAAACCGATTCAGACAACCTCCATCCCGATTCATGGATGATCCGGTCTGCTACTTTGTGCAGGGAACCAAATACTATTTCAGAGGGAATGTCAACATTTGATGCAGACCAGTGGAAAGTTGCAATGGACACTGAATTCGATTCTCTCATTGAGAATCAAACATGGACTATTACTGAGCTACCAAAGGATCAAAATCCAATTCCATGCAAATGGATTTTCAAGGCGAAGAATGATGTTGAAGGAAGATTAAATCGATACAAGGCCAGACTTCTCGCCAAAGGCTTCTCCCAGATTCCAGATCTGGATTATTCAGAGACGTTCAGCCCTATCATTAAGCATGCTTCGATTCGTCTACTACTCTCCTTTGCAGCTACAATCGATCTTGAAGTCCACCAAATGGATGTCCAAACTAACTTCCTCAATGAGACTATCGAAGAGGAGATCTATATGTCGTAGCCAGAGGGATACAAGCTCAAGGGCAAGGAGCACCTAGTATGCAAAATCCACAAGGCTCTGTATGGTTTGAAACAATCACCAAGAGCCTGGTTTTAGAAAATCAATGTATTTCTCATCGAGAATGGTTTTATTCCAAAATCGATAGATTCGAATGTCTACTTCAAATCTGTTTCTTCTTTCTTCATTATCATCACTCTCTATATATATAGATGATACACTACTATTCAGTAACAATATGAATCTGATGAAGAAAACGAAACGCATGCTGGCTCAGGAGTACAAGATGACTGATATGGGTCCAGTCCATTACTTTCTCGGAATCGAAATGATCCAAAATCAACCCAGCAGACTGATTTTTATCAATCAGCAACGATATCTCACCAACATGCTGGAAAAATATGGAATAACCAACCGCAAATCAAGTTACTTTCCACTCGACCCTGGTCTGAAATTATTAAAGGAACAATGCCCTCAAATCGAGACAGAAAAGGAGGAAGTGAAGCAATATCCATTTCACTCCTTATCGACTCACTGATGTATGCAATGCTTTGCACTTGACTAGACCTTGCATACTCAATCAATTCACTTAGCTAGTTCTTATCAAATCCAGGTTCAACCCATTGGAAGGCATGAAATATGTCCAAGCAAGAAAACATCTTAGCATCTGTTATGGAGACATCCAACCTGCTAATATTATCGAAGGATACACAGATGCAGATTGGGCAGGAGATATCGACACCAGAAGATCAACTTCTGGATTTGTATTCTTATACAATCAAGGCCCAAACTCATGGAACAGCCGAAAACAGACCTCAATAATATTATTATCGACCGAATCAGAATACATAGCTGCCACAAATGCTACCAAGGAGGCAATTTGGCTAAGGAACTTGCTTGCAGATATCGACCTTGCTCAGCCACATCCAACGACAATCTATTTTGATAATCAAAACACAATTGCACTATCTCTAAATTCGGGATTTCACTCTCGAAGCAAACATATCAAAATTAGGTATCACTACCTTAGAGAAAAAGTGCAAGGCAAGGAAATATTATTGTTTGTTGCAGGACAGATCTTATGGTAGCAGATTACTTCATGAAAGCACTATCAAAGGAGCACCATCTCAAATTTAACGACATGCTAAATTTGAAGATTAAAATTTACAAAATCCACATTAAGGGGGAGTGTTGGATTCCTATGCTCAAGACCGAATCCATTCGGTAATGAGCATCCTGAAAAAAAAAAAATTTAGACTCAAACAACAAATCTGAGGCAACCAGGAAATCTGAGACAGTTGACAAGAGGAGGCAGCCGACAATTCGAACCAGGCCGACAAATCGGACCAAGCCGAACTATCTGACCAGGCCAAATTATCTGACCTTGTCATCAGAGAAAAGTCAATCCAAGACTTTATGGCAGTTCATCTACTTGTACATAGTCTTTATTACCTAAAGGCGGTTACCAACTACAAGGCGGTTGTAATTAATTAAGTAGGTAGAAAAGCACTGACCTGAAAGACTTGAAAATA
The DNA here is from genome assembly GCA_029204225.1 of Diphasiastrum complanatum. Lineage (NCBI taxonomy): Eukaryota > Viridiplantae > Streptophyta > Lycopodiopsida > Lycopodiales > Lycopodiaceae > Diphasiastrum > Diphasiastrum complanatum. The sequence goes on along the minus strand of MU834130.1, from coordinate 15,127 downwards.
TCTTGTAAATAAATATCTTTCAGCTAGTTATCTATAAGAGATGGAAGCTCTAAAATATCTAAGCCTGACTAAATTGCGCTTATCAGTTTCACGCCCATGTACTCACCTTCTGATTTTTATCACGAGTACATTTTTCCAAACTACTGTTTTGTTCTATTTGAACATTACTACTATTTATTCATCTTGATTATTGCTGGTAATCGGTGAGTAATAAGGTCAATTACTCGCGCGTATTTATAGGCATGACAAGCAACCTACTGTTATTTTGAGAAGTTAGTCCTATCATTGCCAAATTGTCGATGATTACATTGTGCACAGTCCGTTTCCCAATCAGCCGCTAAATCTGGGAGATTTTTTAATCAAAAATTCTTGTTGTTTACTAAAAATGGCATTTTATAAAAAATATAGCCTAACTTTTAGTTGGGTTGGAATTTTTCTTGACAGACTTGACCATACGTGCATCTACAACAAAGGACAATAGTGGCAGGGGCAAGGACTTCCCAAGAAATGGTAGGGTATGTCGGGGATCTGTACATTAGGTAAGGGGTATTTGCAGAAGGTTAGATTTTTGGTACAAAGGTCTAATAGCACAATAACTAGCCTACCGAACTTGATCTAATTTGATTTCTATTTGGCTTAGAACCTTGCTGATCTATTCTAGTGTAAAACTAGGCTACACTACAACTAGGCTATGCCATGGGGCCTTTAACCTAATTTGATTGGATTTAGTCTAACTATTCTAATCTAAACCTTGCCTAAGCCTTATCTATATGATTGTCTAATCTAATCTATTTCTAAAAAATTAGTCTAATCTAGATAAGTTAAGCTATGGATCGTGGTTGGCTACTCTATGACTAAACTAACCTTAAGTCTATTCTAGCTGATCTAATGAAGAGGATGGTTCATGGGGCTCATCCCTAAGCTGAACATCAGTGACACAGCCTACTACCGTTAACGGGTGTGTCGAACAAATTGCCTTGCAGGTTGGTGAGAATGACTGTGCCATTAGATCAGATCTCTACTACCTTGTACGACCCTTCCCCTAGAAACTTGAGCTTACCCTTGTGTGCTTTGGCATTGAACAACAAAGCCAATTCTCCCTTTACGAGATCCTTGATCTTAATATTCCGATCGTGCCAAGCTTTCCTTTGCTGCTAGTACGACCTTTCCACCGAATTAAGCACTTAGAGATAGAACGATTTCTCAATTGTGTATCTTTGGTTCTGAGCACTTTCTCAGGTTCCAAAGGTACACTAAGCGTCAAATCTTCCAAATGGGATAAATCTTCATCCGATCCAACTGTATCACCTTCACGTAAACTTAGTTTCAAACGACTTACATGAAACACTGGGTGTGCAACAGATTTTCCTTGAAGATTGAGTTCATACGCCAAAAAACCAATTCTACATATATTAGCATCTTAGTCTTGATTGTAACATAATTATCAAACAATATTGAACAACGATAAGATAACAATCTACCAAGAAAAGACATTAAAAATAAAACAATCGATCCAAAGGAAAAAATCATAAACAAATGTGAACGCTTGGCAATGAATAACCAAACATGAATAAATAAACATCAATGGACTTGTTCAAATTCCAACATCATTCTAAATTAGAGTGAACATGAAGGCTTTATACATTTAAGATCTTTTCAGGACTAACACTAATATTTTTAGAGTCTTGTGTTTCTTTTACTTCTTCATCGTCATACGCTTCATCTTGAAGATCTACAAAATGCCCAGGCTCGTCCTTTAGTGGAGGTTGAGGCTCTGTAGATGCAATTTGGACCTTTTGACATACGGAATCAAAATTCGCTCCAACTTCTCTGTCCCTATCAGGGAGCTCATCTATAACACATACACATTGCACAATAAATGAAATCTGCACTAGATCAAGCTCAATACATACACTATTTCTCCCTTTCTTCAAAGCACAACTAGTTGTTGTTCCTATTCCAGCAAAAAGATCTAAAATTCAATCTCTTTCACAAGAGAAAAGCTCAATCAATTCATTTAGTAATGGTTGAGGCTTTTGATAAGGATTGACCAAACTTTGAGAGACATCTAAAAATCGAAGTTTTCTTGTTATTGTTGGAAATGGAAAAACATTAGATATTCCTCTTCTTTGAGTGTGCATTGGAACTTTACACTTGTCACCAATGAGAAATACCCAATAGTCATCAATTCAAAACAACTAATCAGCCTTTCTCCAAGAGCATGCTTAACCTATGTTTTCTACCTGAGAAGAAAAAAACTTGATTAATAGATTAAAATAAATAGAGCATCATATATAAACTTAATCTACTACAAACTAACAACAAGATCACATAAATTACCATATCAATGATTCATAACCATGAGTTTTGTCCTTCAAAGCCTTTGCCACCTATAGCTTGATTAGTGCAGTGAAAAATAAGAAATATCCATAATGATGATGCAGTTAGTTCCTTGAATGATTTCACCATATGCAATATTTGTGCTTCTCCAATATCAAATTTACCAATTGACGATGTTTCAAAGTCATTTTCAATCTCAAGTCCACTACCTGATCCGATAGGCATGTCAATAGAGAGCACAACTAAGAGTGTTGAGAACTTGTACTCTTTCCAGTCTTGTGAAAATTCAAAATTGAACAGTAATGACTCAGTAAACAACAATGATCAAGTTTTGAGCATATCATCTGAAAAAGAAGTTGTCTATTACTTCGTATGTTGGAGATTTGTTGAACTGCATTGATGAGCTTTTGAGCAATTCATCAAACAAGGTTGTATCAATTGAGTCGCCAGTCGAAGGAAATTCCATTAACAACCTTGATGAATTGTTGAGCAATTCATCTGATAAGGTTTTATCATTTCAATCATTAGTTGAAAGAGATTCCATGAACAACACCATTGAAGTGTTTAGCAAATCTTTAGATGATCCATTTTATGACAAGTCCCATACAGAGCCAATTTTGAACAAGGTTGATTCTATGAATGCCTCTCACTCTTTACTTTCTTACCAGAACCTATCTGTCAGAAATAGAGAATAGCATGACTAAATTGTTTGCATTCTCCATGGGTGTCTACGACACCTACTTTGATATCTACATTCTTAATCTCTAAGTAATCCAAGATTCTTCTTTATTATTGTCTTTTATTTGGTGGGACGACAGCCTCTATTTCGCTGCGGCCCGTGAACATCCATCCAAGTCCCATCACCATCCTTAGATAATTTTCTATTTGATTTGAAATCTCTATCTCCTCTTTATGAGAGAACCTGTAACGTTTTGTCTAGAGACAGGTTGACTTCTTGGAATTAACTCAATCTTGTGGTCTATTAATCTAGATGGTGGTAAACCATGAGGTAATTCAGATGGAAAAACATCTCTAAATTCATTTATGATCTATTTTTTCGTTGCTTGTTCGTGATCTAAATTTATTGAGTCAAGAATTGTTGAGAATTCAAAACCATTTAGATACATTTCAGGAAACATCCACAACTGGAATAACAAATATAGAAAAAACTTCATAATGTGAATAGTCCAATGCTTCCATTTCATTAACCGTAAGTGTCTTGCCTACGGTCACTTACAAAAGAGGCCGAAGTAAACCGCAAAGTCTTATTTACAGTCACATGCGAAGACTCACCGCCGGGAACCGTAAGTGTCTTGCCTACGGTCACTTACGAAAGAGACCGAAGTAAACCGCAAAGTCTTGCTTACGGTCACATGCGAAGACTCACCACCATAAACCATAAGTTTCTAGCCTACGGTCACTTACGAAAGAAACCGAAGTAAACCGCAGAGTCTCGCCTACGGCTACATACGAAATGAACGAACCGCAAGACACTACAAAGTCTTGCTTACGGTCAACGAAGCAAAGGACTACAGCTCACCACCAAAGGCACCACAAGACGCCATAAGTTATCACTTACGATCATCTATGAAGTGAACGAACAGCAGCTGACCGAAGAAAACCGCCAAGTCAACGATAACGGTTGGCATACGGACACAATCCTGCGGTCAGGCTACGGTTGCAACGACCACACATTTTCACGCTACTGACGCGTACGAAAGAGATCCTTTTACTGTACTTCTTCACGTCTTCACGATGCACCAATAACCGATCTACAGATCAAATACAAGGGCTGCTAATGATCTTTTAAACTATAATTATAATAACTAAAGATCTTCTGACAACTATATAAACATCTAAACGATTTGAAGAGAAAATATAGAGTGCGAAAGCACGACAGAGATCAAACAACCAAAAGCGGTCTTCTAGTAGCTGATTCCTCAGAGTTAGTGATCTTTTAGAAAGAGTAAAAGAATATTATGAAAGATAGCATTCATTAGCTTCTGTAAGTAGGATCACGCTTCGTGCGATTGTTCTATGATCTGATTATTGTTGTTACTACAACACCCTTTTATACAGAGGCACTATTTTACATAACAGTTGTATTCTTGTTGAATGCTTGAATGCCTCTCACTCTTTACTTTGTTATCAAAACCTATCTGTCAGAAATAGAGAATAGCACGACTGTCCTAGATGCCTAAATTGTTCGCATTTTCCATGGTTGTCTACGACACCTACTATGAACAAATTAGAACTACTCTACATTCTTAATCTCTAAGTAATCCAAGATCCTTCTTCATTATTGTCTTTTATTTGGTGGGATGACGACCTCTATTCTGCTGCGGCCTGTCCATCCAAGTCCCATTACCATCCTCAGATGATTTTCTATTTGATTTGAAATCTCTGTCTCCTCTTTTTGAGAGAGCCTGTAAGGTTGTGTAAAGACAGATTGACTTCTTGGAATTAACTCAATAATGATAGGTGATATCTATCTAATTATAATTTTGTGACCGTGTTTTCTTTTGTAGGACATAGAGAAAATGTCTTTCATATTGGATGAAGAAATGGTCAAGTTTTCAGATATGCGTCCTGAAGACTACTTAATTGATAGTTTGTGAGATCTAAAAATTGCGAATATTGAGAAACATATATTTTGTAATATTGATTGTGAGTATTGTGAATACTAATCGTTAAGATTGATCATGAATATTGTAAATAGTGATCGTGAATATTGTGACTACTGATCATGAACATTGTAAATACTGATTGTGAATACTGATCACGAAGATTGTGAATATTGATCGTGGACATTGTGAATACTAATCTCAAATTGAAAATACTGAAATGAATATTATGAGACACTGATCGTGAAGATTGTGAATACTGATCGTGAATACGAATCGTGAATATCCATCATGAATATTGTTTGTGAATACTCTTGAATACTGAAATACTTTAGAAAGTAATCGTGATTATTTTGGACACTTATGAATACTAATTATGAATGGTAAAATGTGATTATTCAGAAATATAGATTGCAATTGTTAATTTTGATTACTTGTGCTAAAATTGTTTTGTAGATTCGAATGAAGACAATGATTTGGCAAGTGACAACAATAAATTTTTGAATACCACAATTAGTAATAACTTGAAAAGGTCTTTTTCCTCAACAAGTTCAAAGCCAAAGAATAAGTTTTCAAAAAGGCGTGATGAATGTAACAAATAGAGTTTGGTACAATCTAAAGCCTCCTTTCCAAACAATTGCCCATAGTCAATAAATATGAAAAACAACTAGACTGTCCAACGCTAGTAGTCAACGAAATCATGATGTAATTTTCCAATTTACATCCTCCCAAACAAAATCAACTAATGTTGAACAAAAATAATACAATCACATCTATAATCAATGATGAATTATATTGTTTAATATAACAAAATTATAATCATCAATAACGAGATTCTTATCAATATGTTTTTACATTTAAATGTCTATTCAAAACTACCGACAAACTAATATCAAATTTTTTAATTATACAAGATCATGCACATATTTCGAATCAAAATATAAATCCATTGCACAAAATAATTTTTCACACATTAGTAGATTTTATTTTCAATTCCTTTGTGGTACAATACCACATAGTGCTTGTTTCTTGATGAATGCTCACCTTGAGACCTACACCATGGACTAGGTATTCTTGATGCGGAGGTGGGCTATCGGCTGTAACGTAGTCCACCGTTGGATCAAGAATATGACATAGCAGTTGTGAGGAGTCATATCGGACACATGGCATCATCCGGTTGGATATGAAGAGCCACGTTCTGAGTCATATCAGAGATTTGAAAACACAATTAATTTGCACCGTTGGATCACAACTGCTATGTATGGTATTGGTGATCCGACGGTGGGCTACTGCTACAGCCACCCTCGCCGCTCCAGCGGCTCGGAGTGCTACAGCCGGTAGCCCACCTCCGCATCACCAATACCTAGTCCATAGCATCACCAATACCTAGTCCTAGTCCGTGAATAGCAATTAAAGACATTTCAAAATCTCTACTATGACTTAGAATCTGCCTCTTCCTAGCCAACTGGATGATGCCATGTGTCTGATATCACTCCTCACAAGTGCTATGTATATATATAAATGATGTGAGAAAAAAAAGGAAAATGCCAACCTTTGGCAAATCACACCGGTGCGCACTTAACGTCTTGGTGGATTAACGTACGAAGGGTTCACAGAAAGAGGAGTAGAGCTAGCTCGCTCGCCCTCGCCCTGTGTGGATGGATGGCGATGGCGATGGCGTTGTCTCTTGATCGCCTCCTGCTGCACAGGCCAGAGGCGGCAGCATGCTCTGCACTATGCTCCGCTCCTTCTTCATCTGCACATTCATCGCCGCAAAGAAAAGGCGGCCTCACAAAACGACTCCATAATAAGTTCCCTGTGTCTCTGATGGTGCAGCAGCGGGCGGATATAGCAGTGGCAGCAGCCAGCCTCAGAAGCAGCTATGCTTCTTCTGTTGCTGCAGCGGCTGTGGCTGGTTTCGTTTCCGCTGGTTTGGTGGCAGAAGATGAGCCAGATTTGTTGGAAAAAGACATAGAAGGGTTAATTCTAGGTCGAGAGTGGGAGGTTCTGAGGACCAGATTGACGGCATTGGAGCGGTCACTGCTTGAAGCGCAGTGGTGCTCATTATCAGCCGAGAAAGTGTGGCATGGCGATACAGCACGAACTGCTGAATATGTAGAGCAAAATGGTGGGTTTGATATTAGGCTTAGGGCAGAAGGATCCGCTCTGGGTGCGACGATGGAAGCTGTGCGGTCGGGAAGGCCATCTGCTAGGAAAAGAAGGCTTAAAGCAAGACAAGAAGCCGGTCTTGGTTATGCAAGGCTGTCCCCTGCGGTGTACCCTAAGCATGCGACGATGTTTGAGAGTTTTGTCAAAGAGGAAAAACATGTAAGAGGCAAGGGGAAGGTTTCAAGGGGTTTTCAAGCATTCTTCCTTCGGGACACTAAAAAGAAGCAGCTAACTGATGGAGAACAGAGGATTTTATGGGGCAAAATGAGATCCGCGAACCATTTGATGGAAGGGAAAAAAAGGTCTGTTCAGTTTTTATCTGTCACGCTTTGTTATCCTGGAACGATTGAATACCTCTTATATTTAGGAGTTCATCTCATATCATACTGACAACAAATCTGAAGTCAAACCTCTCTAACTGCTTCTGAGATTCAAATCCACAGGCTTGATTACTCAAAAGTTGGTTTCTTTTCAGAAAATCTCAAAAAATTTGGATCTTTTTAAAAAAAAATTGCGATTCATTTTGCTTTTGTTGCTGACTTGTTTTGCACATACACGGCTATGTGAGCAGCATCAACCCATAAAAATTAATCAGATCTTTACGCTTTTAACATAGTTCTTGCACTTTCAACAGTAGTGCGATTCTCGCGTTCAGTCACCCTATTCGGTTGAGGAACATATGAGGTGGTAAGATGACACGTTATCCTGTTGCCTTGCGAAGGTCGCAGAATCTTTTAGAAGTATATTCTCCACCACGGCCGTCTCCCCCCCAAAAACAGCCCAAAAAAATCCTTGAAAAATGCCAAATTTTTTTCAGAAAAAACAGATTTGTCTCCCTACAAATCTGCTTTTTCTGAAAAAAATTTGGCATTTTTTTACTAAATTAATTAGTGGCCAAAAAGGCCAAAAAAGTTGAAAAAGTTACCCAAATTGATAACAAATCTGTTTTTTCTGAAAAAAATTTGGCATTTTTTTACTAAATTAATTAGTGGCCAAAAAGGCCAAAAAAGTTGAAAAAGTTACCCAAATTGATAAGAGAGAGAGGGACACAGAGAGAGGGGGAGGCTATCACAGTAAACCATTTCATAAGTACACAATGCACATCAACTGGCCATCCATCTAAAAAACAAGTGACTCTGTATATAATCTCGTCATATAGAGCCTGCCACATACGGCTGGGGTCTGACCTCAAAATAAAACAGTGCGAATGGAACAACAATGAACTAGATGACAATGTACATGACATGTCCTCAAAATGGCTGTGTGGCATCCGGATCATCAAAATCATCCAACTCATCCTCCTCTGTCACACCCTGACTGAAGTCATGTAAAACTTATCCCTCGATCTGTGTCCCTGACAAAGTGATGCGAGATGCACCTCTGCCAGAGCCACGCGGCCTCCCTCTCTGTCTACGTGCCACTGTCTGACTGGGACCTCTGCCTCTCTGAGAAGACCTCCTGCCAGATCCTGGAGGCCTTCCTGGACGCCTACGAGCTGGTGCTGTGGAAGCAGATGCATTAGGAGGTGCCGCTGATGCAGGAATGGGTGTGGCACGAGATGCAGGCACCCTGAATGTAGGCGGCGTGTATGAATACGGCTGTACTGCAAGCTGGTGAAGGACAGCTCCTCGTGGATAGTAACCTGCTGGGAGAAGGGGTCTATGAGTGGAACCCTCTGGCATGGCAAGAGTAGGCCGTGGTGCAGCTGCTGTAAGATGAGGCCGAGGCTGTACACCAATTGAAAAAGCCGGTGTAACATGATGAGGTGGCCTTGGGAGGCGACGTGCAGGTGCAGATGGTGGAATGTGGGGGGCAACTGTATAACTGGATGTATGTGTCGGCGCTGTATGCCTGGGAGCTGCATGAGTAAGAGCCGTACGAGTGGCAGCTGTATGTGAACCAGCAGCTGATGGTGCTGGATGTGGCTGAGTACGTGCATGTGGTGAGAGCCACCCTATATCATCAATGGCATCCTCGTCATCTCCATACCGAAGGAGGTCTGACATGGTCCTCTGGCGAACACGGCGGGTCTGATCTGCATCATCATCAACATGAACATCTGCAGGGGCCTGTGAATCCTACACACCATCAATCCCTCCTACTGTGGCACATGCATCTCCACCCTCTGCTGTATCCCCTGCAAAACCGTCCTGTGCCATATGGTCAGCATCCCCAACATGTGCTGCATCCACTATCTCTCTCTCATGCTATATATCCTCTGGTAGTGGATCAGGTCGGTACACATCCTGCTCTGGTAGAGGTGGCTCATACATCCCTGCCATCATCCTCTGTAATCGATCATGCTCCAGGCCATAGCCTATGTCTGCCTCATACTCTGCCTCAAACTCTGCATCAAGCTCTGCCTCAGCCATGGTCTCCAATCCTGGAGCAGGAATACCCAAATCATCATCATCATCATCATCCTCCTCCTCATCAGCACCCATGCCCATACCTGTCCCCTGGCCAGCACCTGTATCCTGATCATGACCCATCAATAACCGTCTAATCCGCAACAACTCTCTCTCTGTCTCTGCTGCAATGTCAGCTGCAACATCAGCCCTCGGCATGGGCGTGGTGGAATCAGCTGGATCATCATCGCCTAGTAAACACTTTGAGGGCAACACCTCTAGAGGGTCCACAATATATGCAAGTCTGTCACTCAACCTTGCATTGGTGTTGCAAAAAACCAGCCGTGTCATCTGTGCAATAGAAAGGCGATTACGCCTCTTCGTGTGGATCAAAGAAAATGTGCTCCACTTGCGCTCGCATACACTGGAGGAACAATCCTATTGACAATCATAAAATTCAAAAAAGCGCATTAGTTAATTCCATCCATTTAACACCCATCTTTAATCTCATAGAATTTGGTGGGTAAAGGAATACCTGTGATAGCACTCGCAAGGCCAGCTTTTGTAGAGTTGGGCATGCAGAACCATAGAGGTTCCACCAAGTCACTGCGCTCTCCCGTTTGCTGGGATTCAGCGCCGCGTGGTGGCCAAACACACCTACCTGCCTCTTGAAGGCAATGTACTGTGTCTCAACAACATCTATGTCAGTGAAGTGTCTGGCGACTCCATCCAGATATCTCAACCAATCCAAACCTAGCTCCATGTCTGCTGCCTGCTGCTCAGATAGCCACCTGGGATGCAATAGGTGGGCAACAGAGTGAATCGACCTATGGAACCAATTCCACTTGCGCTCCTAGATGTCCCGCAACACCACCATCCTGTTTCACATAGTTAATGACATGTCAACGAATAAATCCGAAGATGCGAAGATGATAGCAAACCTATTTCAATTACAATTGACAGATTCCAAAGGTGCGGTGGGCTGAGGAACGAGTGGTGGATGTGCATCAGGCTGAGGGGGAGGAGCAGGAACAGGAGGTGGGGGAGGACGTGGTGGTGGTGGACGAGGAGCTAGTGGATCCCGTGGGGTGGATGATACCACTGCATATACATCAAGATCTAGTGACATACCGGCCTGCGTCAATCGAGCTCCATATATGTCAATGAGCCTACAACGCTCCAGAGCAGGCATGTGTGGGCAAGGGTGGGAGCCTAAGCGTTTGCCATCACCCTTGACAACACCAAGGAGATGGCCTTTCAGCCTAGTGAGGGTGTTGACAAAACGAGCATGACAAAACCTACAGGACCATCCACGCGTCCCAGACCGAACGTCAGACCTAACGAACTCGGGGTCTTGGTCCACCTCACCCCAGAGCTCAGGCATATCTCCAGCAGGCATGGTGTGAGACGGTTAAGGAAACAGGGAGTACAGAAGTGAAGTACGGAAGAAGTGCAAGACAAGACAAATGCAAAAAACCTGATTTTTGGCTCCAAAAAAACCCTAACCCATAAACCCTATCCTTCTCTCTCTAGATGAGCTGGTACAGTCTCTCTCTAGGCTGTCCCAAACTCTCTCTATGATCTTAAATGCCTAAACCCTAAAAATAGACCTATTTGCATGAGGGAATGTCAAAAAACCTGATTTTTTGGCCAAAAAAACAACCTTACAACTAAACCCTAATTTTCTCTCTCTACAGAGGCCGCTACAGTCTCTCTCTACCCTGCCCTCTTCTCTCTCACCAATCTAAGTAGCACTCTCTCAGAAACCTCCACCCACTCTCTCAAAAACCTCCACCTGCAAAAAATGAGAAATGAGGGTCAAAAAACGAGCTATAAGGGGTTTTGTGGGGGAAAATTAGGAAATTAATTAATTATTTACGTGAACTGTACCATGGTTCAAGGAACCGTGGTACGGTTCCTGCCACGGTTCCCAGAACCTTGGGAACCGTGGGTTCTATGCTCCAAAGATCACTACGGATAAGCTCAAAAGCACTTTTAGCCATTTATTTGCTTGATGCAAAGTTGCTTCTTGCATGCTTGCCAATGACGCAAGTTTCACAAATGCCTGATGATGCCTTGATGGACTAAACCATCGGTAGGAAAATTATTGTTCCAAATAGGAGATGGGTTGGTTGCAGAAGATCATGATCCATTGCAATATTTTTTTGGAACATCAATGATTTGCGACTGGATCGCAAATTTATTTATTTTAATTAATTCTGAAAAATGATCAATGGCTAATTTTTTTTTTGATAGTTTAGTTAGTGTTAAATGAGGGAAAAATAGATTATGGCTGAAATTTTTTTAGGGGATCAATGGTCAAACTAGCGTTTTGCCTCTCGGAAGTGCAGTAGATGAGGCACAAACAGATCTTATTTTCAGTAGCTATCTGGTTGTCATTTGCTCTGGTTTTCAGTAAATGTTAATCCTACAGTTTGGGCTATCAACTGTATGGATCGTTTCACTGGAGATGTGAGTGCAATGTGCATACAATTGGGGGCATAAATATTGGGCCCTTCTCGGCGTGCATTTGGACCCCATTTTTATCTACGGGGGGCGGTAGCATTTTTATCTACAATGTCTATATAGCAGGAAGCTCTAGGGGGTTCGGGGGGCGGTAACGCCCCCGGGTGGCGGGGTCTGGGTGCTGCCGGTAGACCCCAGAAGGCCTCTTCATGATTTGGCCTTCCAACTCCCTGAGTGAAAACACACTTTTTGGTGTTTCGCACCCGAAACAGTTGGCAAACTACACAGTCATAATGCTCTCAATCAGAGCTTTCATCTGATACCCATATTGCCTAAAAAAATTAAAAAAAGAAAACGATTCTGTGCGATTCTGGGAAAATCCCGAAACGCGTTTCTGAATCGTGATTCTGATCGCGATTCAGAATCGCGGTGCATCTATGGTTTGTCCTTATCCTCACTCATCATCCATGAGAGAGCATTAAGAGTGATAATTACTTGCAATACTCACGATTCCAAAAGTGCTTCCCTCAATATGCATTTGTTTAACAACCTACTTCTGATAAACCAGCATACCTCCACCCTTTTATATATTTCTTAAAACATTTCAAGGAGAAGCAAAAAAATTCAATGTTGTCCAAAAATTACTTGGTTCATCCACCAACAAAATATTTTTAAAGCAACATCCTTGCAAGTGGCGAATTTCGAAATGGCATCGACATTAAAATAAGGGCCTAATTGAAAATTTGTCAATCTGGGATTGTTTGTGCCCCCTCTGGGAGTTCCATGGCTGCTTTGTATATATCTTCATTGACCTGCAATTGTTGTCCCCTCACCAGAGTGGTTAGTTGACCCTCAAGAACAATGATGTTGGTCTTGAATTTTGTTGCAACCTCTGTGATGATTGTGTTGAGTTTAAAACCCACCAAACGGTGTGAACCTGCATGCCTCAAGCAACGATTGAATGAGCGGAATGTTCATTTTTGCACGCCAAATAACATCAAATGCATGAGTAGTAGAAGTGGAATTTGCAGTAGATGTAGTCTTCGCCATGGTGGTATGGAAAAAGATTGTTGAATCCTATCAATTGAGTGTATCGAGTTCAAGTGTGCAAATTGAAAAGTGATTTTGAAAGAATGTAAAGTTGTTCTTATGTGTCAGTGGAATTAAGGTCGCTAACCTGAGTAAGCACGCAAAAATCCCATGTTTCAAAATGTTCTCGTATTGTCGAGTAATTGTTGATATCTCACGACAGTCATGAAAGTATGCCGTACAATTGTGGAGGTGGCAGGCTCTGACATTGAGTTGTCATATTTATATTGTAGTGGACAGACACTGAATCGGTTTATGAACTTATGTTGGCATCGTAGGGCGTAGATTCTGCAATTTGTGACATGTTGTATAAAAAGTTAGATGCCAAGGATTATGATAAGTGCAACAATGTCGAGAAAATTTTCCTATGGTGGTACTTATCTGTTGTTTGATATTGAATTGATTGTGTTTATTATGGCTAGGAGCCATCTTCTATGCTGTTTGGAGATTTTGGGATTTTTTGTCTTCATCTTGTTGCCATTTTTGTGGAAGATAAAATTCCTCTGTGAGGTCACTCTTTTGACATCTATGTCATCTGGATTCTATGTGGAAAGTGTAAGGGAGAATCGTCTTGGTTATGCATGCGTATTGTTGAGAAGGGAATACAGAACGTTGCGAGGAGGCTTGTTGTGGTTTGTCTTATTGCATCTTCTGGGACTTCATAGCATTCACTGCCAAAGGTAGTGTTTACATAGATGCAACATTGAAATCAACAATAAGCACAATGTGAAGTGACATTAACTTAGTTGCCTACTTGTGCGAGTTGTAGTGAACAACAGGGATAAGGTTATGAACACCCAAACAATCGAGATTATGCCTGTCGATTGCACAGATGTATCTACGGTCTAAAGCAGGCCTCACGAGCTTGGTATAAGAAGCTCGATAGTCTTCTGAAGTCTCTAGGCTTCTATTCGACACAACCCGACTACAATGTCTACATTAAAAGGATAGAGTGAAAATTTGTGATCTTGACAATATTTGTGGACGATTTTCTGATGATAGGAAACTGTTTGACGCTAATCAATGAAACGAAGAGTCAAATATCTGTAAATTACGAAATCACAGATCTAGGAGAAGCAACAAAATGTCTGGGGCTACAGACCGAAAGAGAGGAGTCATGCATCTGAACTAGTTTGAATATGCTGAAAAAGTGTTTGAAGCAATATAGGATGATCGATTGCAAAGAGAAGGCGACGCCGATGATGGTCGGAGCCAGATTGTCGAAACAGGACTGCCCAGGCACGGATGAGGAAAGACGATGCAAAGGATCCCATATCAAAATCTAATTGGGTGTTTGATGTACCTTACAGTTTGTACGAGACCCGACATAGTATACTCTGTCTTTGCGCGCAGTCAATTTTCCTCCAATCCTGGTATGCAACACTGGCAGAGGCGAAGCAAATCCTGCAATATCTGAAAGGCACCTATAATTTGGGGTCTATCTACGAAAGAGAGAATGACTTTGTCCTACAACACTATAATGATGCAAGTTGGGCTAGCTACAAAGACGACAACAAGTCAATAACTGGTGGATGTTTGTTACTATGTGGAGCTGCAATCAGCTGGACGTGCAATAAGCAGACACTGGTAGTTCGGTCTTCATGCGAAGCAGAATACATGGTAGCTATAAAGGTGGCAAATGAGGTAATATGGCTGAAAATGATGTTGGAAGGGGATTGGCATACCGCATCAAGACCCCTCCATCATGAAGATGGATTCTCAGAGTACTATTATTTAGCCCAGGATCCGGTTTTTATTTAAAAAAACGAGCACATATCTCTAAAATATCATCATATTCGAGATCTGATCTCGAAAGGAAAACTCTGTGTCGAATTCGTGAGATCAGAAGACATGATCGCAGACCTGCTGACTAAGCCACTGGACAAGCTACTGTTTACAAAACACAGAAGATCAATCGGAGTCGGATAAAAGGAAAATGGTTGTATCGTTGAAGAGTGTTGGACATCTGAAGATCCGATAGTTCGGACAACTTCCCGAACTATCGAATGCCTACAATGCTGAGACCAACTATGGACAAACGAACTGTCGAGCAATTCGAATTATCAAATTCGAAACATGGCAATTGTGAGA
>MU834129.1:0-49305 GCA_029204225.1 Diphasiastrum complanatum | reverse complement strand
CCGCTTCCAAGTTTTTGAAGCCTTGGGACGAAAGATGAGCGCGAGAAAGCAAACGGCACGACGACGAGGCAAGCAGGACGCGCAAGAAGTTCTCAAGAAGGCTGGAATGTAACGGCCAATTGAGAGACTTCCAATTTTGAAAATAATAATAATAATAATAATAAGTTTTGCGGATAATAAGCACCGGGCTTTACGGAAGCGAACGAAGATCCACTCTTTTCCAAGTGCCAAGCGAAAGACATCACCGGTGTTGCAGTGGGTCCTGCAACAGATTAGGGGTGGATAATGTTAGCAAATTCCAGAGAATCCCCATATGCCGAGCCAAGCTGAAGACACAGAATACCTCTCACCCATGGCCGAGGATGTCTCAGAAGGAGGAGAGCAGAAGAAGCTAAGAGCCGAGCATGAGAGCCGAGAAATTACTAGCTAGGATGACAGTGAAATATCTATGTGAGCCTACATGGTGTATCCCAGAGAAGGAACAACCATGTAGGAGCTAGTCATATTTCCTAGGCTTTGTAAATAAATGTAGACCCCCCTTTAAATTAGTTAGAGTGAGCCACCTTTTGATGGTGACCTTTAATGGAAGGGCAAAATCCACATGTAGTTTCTAATTTGGTGGAATTGCCACTTGGGCTCCACATGGGCAGCCTTCCTGCTTATTTAAGGGCTCCCCTCTCTTGTGAGGGAGCTTTGAATGAAGTGGAACCTTCTCCATTGAATTTCCTTGCTATTCTTTCTTGCTCCATCTCTCATGTGTTGTTGTTATCTTGTTATTACTTGGATTTGCTTATTGTTGGATTTGCTTATTATTTCTATTCGTGTGAGAGAAAAGAGAAAGAGAGGAAAGAAAGTATGATATCAGAGATTACGATTAATGGATCGTAGTGTTACATGTTGAATCATAAGCATGTTGTTAATCTGAACATATCTTTACTCCCATGAAATCGAACTACCATGTGACCTGTTAAATTCTCTTTATATCTTGAATGCTATGCATGTGCTAGTAGGTTTAGGGTTGAAGGTGGATAGGAAAGTCCCTACAATTTTGGCATCGTTGCCAAGGAGTAATGTCATTATTTTCTTTGTCAGCTTGTTGGATGATTATTACCTTGCATTTAGGCATCGTGGTCTTTGCATGATAGTGTTAGAATTGCATTTTTATGGTTAGTTTTGGGTGAATTTCATGATTGTGTGTGGATTTCTTGCTTGTAATCACTTGAGATTTATGAGCAAGGAAGGATAAGATCCATCAGGTTTTTAACAAATCAGAGAAACATAAAAAATCATTCATTTTGTACAATTTGGAGACAAAAAAGGGCAAAATCTCCATCAGACCTTGAAAACTCTATGTTCCCTTGCAACCAACCTTCGCCGACTTGCAATTAAGACCGCCCTAATGCAATAAAAGGTACAATTTGAAGGGAAAAGGTTTCCCAACCATCTTTCATAAACTTGAGAAAAATAGCCAAAAACAGTGAAAAAACTCCAAAAACCTATATATTTTTTCAAAAACAATCGACAAGATGCATGCTGAGTTGAAGCAAAGTTTAAGGCACTTGAAGATCAGCATGCTCAACTTACTAAAGCTCGTGACAAAGCAAGGGAAAATGTCCCTATAGTCATCAAGTGACTTTTATGAACCAGGGCCAATAAGTGGAGTGAGTGTCACTAGAAGATCACCACAAGGTTAATGAGAGTAGCAACTCTTTTGCCCTCTAACTTCACTTGCATGATCCCTAGATTGAAGTTATGGGCAAAGCCTCTTCTCCTTAAACTTGAATAATAAAAAAATGGAGGTCTTTCTCTTATCTCCTCCCTCACAGCCTATATTATTACCTAAGCAGCTACCTGTTGCTGCTGCAAGCTCTCGACGCATTTCATCGACAAATTTGTGCTTCTTCCGATCGCTGCTGTTGAATCCTGTTGATCAATCCCAGCTTGCAAGCCATGGCGATAGGACTTGTTGTGGCAGACCCAATTCAAGGGTTTGTTGTTTGCATGGTGAGTCTGTAAGGCCTAGAAATGGTGATGGTGATGGTGGTATAGATCTCAAAGAAGCTGGAAGCTCTGAAGAAATTGATGCAGCATCTGCTGTGATGGTGGATGCCTTCACGCGGAGGTTTGTGGTGGGAACAGGAGCTTCATTGCTGGTTGCGCTTGGAGGGAATCTAGGGGGTGTGACTAGTTTTTTGCTGGGTATCAATCCAGGGCTTGCGCAGAGATTAAGACTGGACTTCCTCTATCCTGTGGACCATTTTCTGCGCTACTTTGACAGTGAAAAGGGTTTCGGTAAATCCAGACACTGCTTAATTTATTATTTCCTGTAAGCTTTCTGTCTAATTTTGTGCGGCCAGCAGTAATCAAGTGCAGATAAGGCTTCAACCATCCCTTCACAAGACTATCTTGATGATTTGCTCAATAAGATTTTTAATGTTTATGACCCTTATGGCTGAAGTTGTTCCTGGAATTGAAAATCAAGATGATTCTTGATTCTGAAAGCCAAAACTGATGGGCAAATTCAGAGATTATGACAATGACAGATATACTGAATGTGATTTTCTCAGAAATCAGTCTTATCTGCGGGGCATATATTTGTTATCAGTGTTCTTACAACAATGTGAAGCATTATCTTAGATATTATGGGCTTTAGTTCGATACCTAATCATGCCTAAAATAGATTGCTGGCATCAAGCTATCAAGAGAGACATAGACATGTGTAAATAATACACTTTCGAAAATGAGATATCTTCAGTTTAAGGGGGTGATTGTTATGTACCTGACAAACATAACTTGGAGGCTAACAGATTGGTTTTGGGCTAGCAAGGATGATGTTGCCTTAATGTGCCTGCTTTTGAGGTCAGTGTCGTTAGGTTAGGAGAGAAATAGTGGCTATGGAGAAAATTCACTCTCCAGAATCGTGTTTGGGTCGCAGTATGGACTTGATAGCGCTATGGCCACCAAACCTTGAGCTGATTTTAGCCAAAGCGGCTTCTTCTAGGTGAGCAATGCTGAGCGTCAATGGTATAGGACATGTGCATTTAGTGCTTAGAATCATGCTCAGAGGTGGAATACATCTCAGGCTCAGGGAAAGCTCTTGGAGGGAGCTTATGGTGGTAGAGAGTCTGTACAAAATCCTATCCCGTGTTGGATTTGCAGGGGTTGAATCTTGTTAGATCTTTAGATTAGGCACTCATTCTTAGGGGATTCGGTATGGAACTGCTCAGGGGCTGGCAAAGCTGCGTATAGCTGTGGTCCACTGCAGACCTGTATTCTGCTGAAATAACTTTCCTTCATGGAGTGGGTAATTTGGATACTGCTGGTTATTCTCTCTGCATCTGAACTTCCCTTTTCCAAAAATTTCTTTCCTCCCAGGAATATTCAAAAGTATAAAATTGCTCTTTTCTTTGAAGTCTACTTTATTAATCCAGTGATCGCGTTTTCCCTGAAAGCTGCACTTCTATTTTGCTGCCAATAACTCCATCCAGTTGTTACAACTTCGAACTCTCTTCTGTCTGCAGAGTTTATTTATCCAGAATCTTGGGTTATTGATCAAAGGTTGTTACTTCGAGCCATTCAGAAAGCAGAGAGTGTAAGGTCGCTGGATCTGCCTGCTGTACAAAAAAATCCACGGGTTTCAAGGCTCCCAACAGAACCTATTGTTGCTTTAGGTCCTCCTGGAACCAATGGGGAATTAAACGTCAGTGTGATTGTGGCTCCAACAGCTCCTGGATTCTCGTAACTCTCTCTCTCTCTCTCTTTCTCTCTCATAGTTGTTCCTCTGGCAGCTGTGTTGCTTTTGCTGCAATGCATTTCCAAACTTTGTTATTATGTACTTTCAAAGTTAGAAGAAGACATTGGATTCACTGATTTACTAAAGAGCGGTGTGTAGCTTAAGCCAACCGACCATGTGTTTGTGGGGCAGTATAAGCAGTTTGGAGGGAGGTTTACAATTATAACCCCTGGTTTCGGAATTTATATTCTTACTTAGCTACAAACTAGTAACTACCTATGTTCCCATGGATAGTAGTTATGCTAGTGTACCACTACGGAATTCTGAATGAGTGTTAGTTGCCAAGAATGCTTAATAGCCCAAAGTGCTGACATTTGTAACAATAATAGATGACTCTTCTCATGGATCACACACTTTTATGATGGAAATTTGTATAGTATGTGCTTTGATCCAGTCACCTTAAATATTTGTTCTCAAGGTTGCATTAAAAGATTTTGATAGCTCTAGTTATTGTCAGTACGTACTATACAATTTGAAGAGCATTTAGTGGAGTGCATGGACTGCTATAGCCATGACTTTTGGATTGCTGACGAGTCTATTAGAAACTGATGGTTACTTGGGAGAAAAAAAGCAGCAAGCTGATTCACCATGAATAATTGTGATGACAATCGACCCTTCCTCTATGCAATTTATCTAGAGTAGCTATATTGACCTTTTAAGTCCAGCTTTTACGTGGTAATATCAAGTACCAGCTTTTTGGAGGAATAGATGGCGTTGCTTTTGTAGCCATAATTCAGCAAGATCTATTTAGTAACTTAATTATTCCTGCCTTGAGAATCTGGAAAAATTGTAATGTATGTCCATGGAATCTGTGAGACTGGTATTACTGTGCTGAAACTTCGCTTTGAATTTCTGAGGAACTCATTGGTATTCGGATTGCCATTCTTGTGACCCCTTTTCTGCTATTAATGCTGACTGTTTGCAAATGGTATCCTCTTATTGATTATTCAGGATTGATAAGCTTGGGAATGCTCAGCAGGTTGGTAGTTTCATTCTGAGGAACTTTATTGCACCAGAAAGCTCAAACAAGGTTGCATTTGAAATTGATGTTAGAGAGCGACAAGAATCACTTGGAAAGGCAAAAATCAGTTACTATGTCCTGGAGTACTCGGTAAAGGCTCCAACATTTTATAGGCACAATGTTGCTGTGTACAGTACATATAATGGACAACTATTTTCATTTAATGCACAATGTCCCCAGGCCTTGTGGGCAAGGAACAAAGACGATCTTTTAAGAATTGCAAATTCCTTTAGGCTCCTGATATAAATTTCTTTATTTGTTTCATTCAATATTTGATTGAAATTACTTGTATAAAGTCTTAGTTTTTGTAGCTTATGGGGTATCATGCTTGCAGCTGTAATATAAGTTTGAACTATCTTGTTCATAAGTTTAATTGGAAACTTTTAAATGGTATTGCTCGTACGTTTTTGTCAAGTTTAATTGGAGATCCTTGTGCTAGCCAATGGGGATTGATGATCGATCCACTATCTTCTTACTACACCTGAACAGTTCATATATCCAACACATTCCTGAGGGTTCATATTCATATATCTGACATTTCATAGATAGATCCTATGCTCCAGGCTTGGTCTGGATCCCTTGGGGTCAAACTGGAGTTCTACAAGACACTTTGTATGGATGACCACATATAGGGTTCAAAGACGGGCTCCATGCCTTGATCTTAAGATATCACATAATCTGATATTCACTCTAGCACAATGGAGGGTGTCCTTGCATCATCTTTAGATCGACATGGGTAGATATGGTGGAACACTTCTTGAAGATAGGGTATGTCAGCCATGCTCTATGGGCAAGGTGAAAGGGGAAGAGCATTTCATCTGCTGTTGTCCATTGTAATATGAGATTAGAGGCCTGTATTACTGCCAATAATAGGTTTTCAGGAGATGTTTACACTCCTACTGCTCCATACACTTTCAGATTGTACTCACTGGTCTTACATACCTTAGGGTATCAAGACATTAATACACTTTCTTTCTTGCACTTTCCATAGATCCCGTGTTTGAATCAATGTTTCTGGATGGCTTGTTAATCAAATTTCACTTTTCGTGAAGGGAGAAGACTTCTCTGTATCCCATTGACTCTACAAAGAACCAAGTTTTCACTTGTGATGCATGATTTTAAAGCTACAAATTTGAAAAGTATTGTGAAATCATATTCAAGTAATCACAAATATAATTCCTTGCTTGACCTTCATGTGCATGGTAGATAAAAATTTGCTTGTTTGATGCATGATCTTTTGAGAAGCTTGAGTGGACCCAAAAGTACTTTTTTAAGCCTCAAATGACGACGAACGTGTTTGTAAAGTTCATCTCATTGAGATGGTCATCAAGAATATATATATCCTCCTATGATTGTCCTCTTGAGGTCTTGAGGAAAAAATTACGATTAGATGTGCTAGAACTAGCTAGAAAGATTATAATGTTAGGGCTAGGGTTGTGCACAAAAAAAGGGGACCAATAATGTAATGGACCTCCGAACCAAATTGAGGCTTGCAAGGGACCAAATTGTGCAATCTAAATGTACAATAATTAGAAACAACAACATAGGCCCAACGTTAGGAGGTGCTAGTAGCACAACAACATGAGGCCCAGCCCAAGGAGCTAGCATTCTAATAGCATAGTTGGTTGTTATGATCAAAAATCTGAGATAAAGAATTATATTTTTGTTCAGCTGTGCAACAACTATGTATTCTTGTCGAAGATGATGTTGTAGACGTTTGCTTCTTGCTATTCCATGAGACATGACTATTGTTTAATACAAAGACATATCCTCATGTCAACTTTTGTTTGTCAACATCTCCAACCCAATTTGCATATTTAAAACTTTAAAGAAGATTAAGTTCACAATTTAAATTATCATTCAGATTACCCCCACAACAAATGCGATAATTTTTAGTCAACTGCAAATCACTCAAACATAGATGTTGCAATTGCAACTCGGTCTATTGGCTTTCATATATGAGATCAGGAGGGTTGTGGAAGGACGGATAGCTTCCGTGGAAGCTCGAAAAAATTTCAGGCGCCTTAAGGTGACTAGCAAATTTTTTGATGGCCATTCTAAGTTTTCTCTTGGAATGATTGGATTGACCAATATTGTTCAAAACCTAGATTCGACATATATTGGCTCAATGTAGCAACTGAATAAGCAATGTCAAGTCTAGTACATATTATGGCATACATGAGAGAACCATTAATCGAATGATAAGTATATAGTTTCATTTGCTCCACTTCTTTGACAGATTGTGGACATTGATCTTTCAAAAATTTCAAACTTGGATCCATTGGAGATTTGGCTAGTTTGCAATCATCCACATTGTGCTTAGATAACAAATCATATATGTACCTTTGGTGACATAAAAATTAATCTTTGAGCACGATTTTTGAAAATTTGACAAGCAGAAATCTTTCATGTCAAATCAATTTGACAATATTCTTTGGAAATCTTCCAACATTCGAATGCCATTATTAAAAAGTAATGTGTCATCAACATATAATGTAATAGTAACAAAAGATGAATCAACAGATTCATAGTATACATTACAATCAATTGAACTTGGTATGATTCTTGTTCTATAAGAATTTTAATTCGATAGAACCATGCATAAGATGATTGTTTCAGCCCATAGAGGGCTTTGTGAAGTTTGCATACTTGATAGATTTTTTTTTTTCTTGCTCATAACCTTTGAGCTCAGATATTCCAATGTCTTCATCAATAACACTATTATAAAATATTATTTGTACATCTATCTGGTGAACTTCTAGGTTTGCCACTATTGCAAATGAGAGAAAAAGTCTAATAGACGTATGCTTTATGACTCGACTAAATGCCTCTGAAAAGTCAATGTTTTGGATTTGGAAAGATCCCATTCATTGCAACCAATCTCGCTTGACATCGAGCAAAATCTGAACCATTAGCTTTGTATTTGATTTGATAAATCCATTTGAGAAAAATGACATTATTTCCAATTGGCAGTTTTGTAATTATCGACGTTTGACCTTTGATGTAAGAAAAATAACTGACAAAACTGGACTTAGTGCTAGTTTCATTTAGCTTTTGTCTAAGCTCTGCTGGAATTTGTGCAAATACGACACAACCAAAAATCTCGAATATTTCTTACATATGGTTTTGAACCTGTCCATACATCTTTGGGTATTTTGTCGATTGGATTCTATAAGTATGCAATTGTCCAGATGGCTTATGCCTAGAAAGTCTTCAACTATGATACATGGAAAAAACATGTTTTTTGCACTTTCAATAAGAGTTCAATTTTGTTTTTGGCCACTCCATTCGTCTATGAAGAATAGTTGGTAGTGTGTTATCACAAAATACCATTTACTTTGTAGTAGTCTTTGAATTCACCTCCACCATGAGTCTGAATTGCCTTGATCTTCCTTGAAGTTTGATTTCCAGCTTTCTACTTGCATTGCTAATTTTTTTTGAAAGCTTTTGATTTCTACTTCATAAAATAGACAATGGTCCTTCTCAAATAATCATCAAGAAAGGTTAGAAAATACTTTGCTCTCCTCTATCGAGAAAGTCTGCATGGGCCCACATATACCACTATCGTATGTTTGCTTGATAGGTCTGTTAGGCCCTCTTCTCTGATTCTAGCTCGGCCTTGAGAGCTTGCACCAGCTGATCTTGTTGTCAAACTACCTAATCTACTTTCTTGTGTTGGTCCTAAAGGGCTTGGACCTAGGCTCGACTCTCATCTTCCTCTTTCTCCAACTGCGAGGCATAATCAGTCATAGCCTGTAGCATTTGCCCTGCCATCATTTGGCCATGGGATTGCTCATTTGCTCGTTCAGTGAGCATCTGGTGGAGTTGTTGCTGGAGGCCGGTTAGGGCAGTCCAACAACCCATTGTTTGAGCATCCCAACTGGCCGAGAAGGCTTGGGATGTGATTGGGGGTGGAAATGGTATGGTTAGAGAGATGCTGGTGATGATGGGAATAGCGGTTGTAGCGTTGGCAGTGACAGGAGGGGTGGTGAGAGTAGTGATGGTAGAGACAACAATTGGGCGACTTGGAGAGGATGTGGAGGGAAGGGTGACACTAATGGATGGAGACATGGCGATGGTGAGAGTAGTGAGTGGGGAAGAAGTAGAGACGGTGATGGACGATGGAATGGGTGAAGTAATGGAGGGTCGGATTGGGGTAGAAGCAGGGGGTAACGACGATGGGGGAGGTTTGGCTAGGGCTCGTGTGAGCGGGGCTTGTATAAGCGAAGAGAGGAGGTGGAGATGGCGATGTGGTGAAGATCAATGACTGTTGGCGAGCCTCAAGTTGCGCGATTGTGTCTATTGGCCCAGGTTGAGAAGGGCCGATTGCTTGGACATCGTGAGTGTGTGTTTGAACACCTAGATTTTCGAGATGAGCGATGGCCAGGATGTAGACCGGGATGTAGGTTGTACCACATCTGATCTGGTTTGGATGTTTAAAAGCTGCTTGCAGTCCTTTGATCAGAACCGAAGCCCAATCATAAATGGTATCAAGACCATCCATCATGGTCACCATGACCACAATTAGTTTGGACACATTGAGGGGGCGATGGGAGATCATGATGAGGGTGGAAGACCGAAAGTCTATGGCCTCACAGAGGTTGGAATTTCTAATATGAGAGATCAGATATTTGTCATTGGTTTTTGTCTTGGCATCAGTGCGATCTGGGTGGAAAAAAGAGAAAACATCGTACTTGGCAGGAGCATGAGTTTGCGGCAGGAAAGACGTGTGGAGCATGCTGAGGGCAATTACCACCAACTCAGGATCAAGGAGGACGTTTGTAGTCCTGATCGTTGTGCATGACCATGAATTGGTCGGTGTCAAAGGTGGTGAAGGCCTATTGGACAACAATGATGTCTTGGGTAAGAAGAATTTCTATGGATGCTACACCTACGACAGATAGAACTGCGACGCAACCATCGATGTGAAGGGCTCTTATCTCTTGCTTGATTAGCATTAGCAAGATTAGCATTAGCTAATCTTGCTTGATTAGCATCAGAATTGGTTGAGGTAGTTGGGGACGACGAGGCAGTTTGTTGGGAGGCGGATGGCGAAGTGGTCATGTGGGAGAATGACATGGGGCTCGATGAAGGGATTTGATGGATTGGAGGAGCTGTGGAGTAGGGGCACCCGAAAGACGTCGTTGTGGTGCCATTGGACATATCAGAATGTGGTGAGAAGTTGTAGGGTCAAGAACATAGTTGGAGGGTTGTAGGCAAGTAATTGGGTTGTAGGCAAGTAATTGGGCTGTGGGCAATGGCTGTGGGCAAGTAATGGGTCTAATGGAGAGTAATAGGACAAGTAATTATATTGAAGGGGATAGCGAGAAATGGCAAGGGATGAAGTGGCGAGTAATTATGGTGGATGCTTGGCAAGAAATGACTGATGGCGAGGAATGGAGGTCAAAGAGTAATGGATATTTGGCGAGTAAATATATCAAAAGGAGTGATGACTAGAAGACGCTGGCAAGAGGGCAAGTAAAATGCGCGAGTAATGAGCCAAATCAACGAGAAATTAGTAGCGGGACTAATGGCGCAACTAATGAGCGAGTAAATAATCGGATTTTTTGTGTTTCTTTATATGCAAGGGGTATTATTCGCCTACTGTTATTTTTGGAAGTTGGTCCTATCAATGCCAAATGGTCAATAATTACAGTGTGCACAGTCCATTTTCCAATTGGCTGCCAAATTTGAGAGATTTTCTAATCAGAAACTCCTGTTGTTTACTAAAAATGGTAGTCTTGTCAATAATCAAGCCTATTTTTGACTCGGACTGGGATTTTTCTAGATGGACATAACCATGTGTACATATGTAGTAGGAGATCATATTGAGCAAGCTCAAAAACTTCTAAAATAGCAATAGTGTTGTTTTTGAGCCGTTAAGAGATTTTCAAAGGTATTTTCATAAAAAAAAGGGGTAGGATTGGTCGAGAATTTGTACGTCATGTAGGGGACATTTGTATAGGTTGGATGTTGGGCACAGAGGTTCCATGGCACAGTGACTGGCCTACTTATCCTAACATGGCTATGCTCCTAATTGGGCAAGTCCTAAGCTACTAGTATGGGCAATTATATGGATCGATGGCCAACCTAATCTAAGCTACTGGGATCTTAAAACTACATCAAACTATCCTAGCGATTCTATAGGACTAAGCTACACTATTGGTCCGCTACCTAGCTACTCGGATCTAAGTCAGTAGATCTAATCTAATCTATCTAATCTGGTCTATCCTAACTAGTTAGGTCAGATTAAAATAAGTCTACTCTAAGTCTAATTTGCCGGCATGTACCTGTCTAACCACAGTGTTGCTAGAGTTAATAGCTATCTGACCTAATCACTATATGGTCTACCTAACGGTTTATCCCTGCAAGTCTATCCTAAAATGTTCTAACTTCCTAGTCTAGATAAGTGTTGTGTCGAAGGTAGTATAGGGTTCGTCACTATGAGCGGCAACCTCGCCTCAACTTGCATAGCACAAAGAGAGAAGAGAGGAAGAGAGAAAATGCCTTGGTTAGGAAAGGTTTGGGAGGCTCGAGCACCTTTCCCAAACTATTCGGTCCTAACCAAGGATGGAGAGAGAGAGAGAGAGAGAGAGAGAGAGAGAGAGAGAGAGAGAGAGAGAGAGAGAGAGAGAGAGAGAGAGAGAGAGAGAGAGAGAGCTTGAGTGGAATCAACAAAGTGTTATTAGAAATAGAATGAGGATACAATACAAAGGAAATGGCTGTCTTGTATAGATTCCAAAGGTGAGTCTTCTTCACTCTGATTGACCACACTTCATAAGCAAGGCTTCTCATCCAAGCCCTTCAAACAAACACAAACTTAATCAAATGGTTCTAAGAAAACACAAAGCAAGTCACATGAATCATGTGAGTCTTACTTTGTACAAATTAAATTTCTTATTTTTTACTTAGCTTTGTGAACTTGGGCCTCAACATTATATATTTACACCTAGGGCCCAAGTCTCTATGGAACAACTTGAAACTAACTAGCAATGTGCTCATTGGGTTGGTGGGCTTACACACGTAGGACGTCGATGCCCTCACACTTATTATTCTAACTATGCAATGTACTTTGGCGGGGCCCACTAGGTAAGGCTTAGCCAATAGTAGCTTGAGTGGCGAGATCCACCTTCTTTATTTATGTACAGGGAATACCCACAGCAGGGTCCTCGGCCCAAAGTAGTGCCAGTCCCTCGACACTTGCCTGCAATAGTCGTGGAGGAGAGTTGTTGTCAGCTGGTTTAATGCTGGAACATGGATGCTTCAAGAAAAGCATGGATAGAAATCGCTTATGTAAAACCTGAGGCTTTATTGGATGATGATGAGCAGCATGAACTTGGACTTGCCACATTTTCAATAATACCCATAAGGGTCTGGTGGCCATTCTGGATAACCTTGGTCATCGACAAATGCGTAGTCGACACCATCAAGGATCCCATGGTAAGGCTGGTTGATATTGATCCTGATAGATTGGCGCTACTTCTCCCAGTGATATTGTCGTTGTTTCCCTCAAGTTGTAATGTAGATAAGACGTGCGCTCACTTGAATGCTTTTCTATCCAAGTATTCGTGGTATGCTTGAACCTAAAGACTTTTCTCAACAGTCAATTTTACAAATTGAGGACAAGGCATTGTCATTGTAGGTGCTGGTTCTTGTTGTACAATTGGCCTTTTTGGGCTTGGATTCCCTAGATTTAGCCTTTGAAGTATTGTTATATTCGGATTTGGCGTTGGTTTGGAGTTCTGTTGCATCGTGAAACAATTATACTTTGGCTGAATCTTGCTTGTTGAAGGACAATCATCAACCTTAGTCTTTTCCTTGTCATTTCACTTCCCATTTGAAGGATACGTTATTGCACTTTCCCTTGGATCTTGTGTTGAACTACCTTGAAGTCGCTCTATGGGCATAGGTTCCCTTTGTAATTCATCACTAAGAAATTTGTGCATTGATTGCGCTAAAAGCCTTGATAGAACCTACCGGACTTCCTAGATTGCCAATTTCTTGACCTCCTCAGCTATCATTGGCTTGATAGATTCTATTAGCTCTATCTTCTATGATGGTGTTACTTGTTTGCCCATGGGTGTGTCTGTGAACCTTGGGACCTTTGTCGAACTATCCTCCTCGTCACTTGTTTCATAACCTGGTGGCACTAGGATTTTTGGTTTGTAGTGCATTCTGTCTGTAGGTGGATTGGTCAACATAGGTGCATATTGATCTATATAAGCCAAATGCCTCCTACCTATTTGTGAATTTCTCATCAGACAATCTCGACATGGATGATTAACTCTGCATCGTGCACAACAAGGTTCGAATGTTGATGGATCCCCTCGATGTGGACATTTGGCTCGATGATGTTTTTCTCTGCATTCATAGCATCTTATCGAGTGCAGTGTACCATCGCCTCTAAGTTTATAGACATACACTGATAACATATGGCCCTTAGGATCTTCCACAAAATAGACTGGTACACTATTGTGGTCTTCTTTGGAGTTCGGAGACATGCAAGATGATATGACCAATACTTCCACCTTGCCACTAGTTGTTGAAGAAACTCACGATTTAGATGGATCAATCTGACATCCATCCCCTTGGTGAGCTCCTTGTCAACTTGATTCTACTTGTGACCTTTGAATCTTTGGATTTTGCCATCGAACTTGCTGTTCTACATTTTGCCTTTGTAAGAAGTGCGGATTCTTGATTGGACATCTTGTACTTGGATGACTGCCGAAGTAGTACTCCGTCCTTCTCAAGAAACTGAATTGCGTGAGTATAAGCTTGTTGACAGTCCGAACTTGAAGTGCAAGGTTCTTGGTCTTCTGCTGCAATCGATCTGTTTGACTGTGTTGCACTCATTGATGATTTGTAACCTTTTGCCCTTGTTTGCTTGATTAGCATGAACTCTTCAGACTTTCCTGATTTCCCATCCGATATTTGTTTTTTTGAATAGGAGTGATCTACTCTCTTCTTCAAGATAAGATTCTCCACAATGACAACATCTTGACAGATTTGTGGCATTGAAGTGTATGATGCAAACTTCTTCCTACCATATTTAATCTTGTCGAGTAATCCGATATAGTAGTTCTAGATTATGGTCTCTGGGCTCAATAGATCAATATCTTTTACCAAATCGAACATTCGTCTGGTGTATTGTTGAACAGTCTCATCAGAAAACATCTGAAATGCAACTAATATCACAAACTCGGTAGTCATGGGTGGAATGCAGTATTATCATGATGTACGAAATTGCTTTAAGGGTTGTACAACTTGTGAGAGATTTCAACTAGTTTAGTCAAATTTGCTACATTTCTTTATATGGCATTTGAGGCCAATTTCATATTAGATTTAGAGTTTGATTTTTTTTTAAATTATATTAGTCTAAAAGCATTTGAATAAACACTTTTGGAAAGTGTGGAAAACTACAGAACACGAGTTTTGATGAGATTCAATTTGAGTAGTAGAGACATTGAATCTAGTCACAATAATAGTAGGGCTTTCACAATGGAGGGAAACCAAAGTCTGAATTTAGGTTTGGACCTGTTATAAAAGATGTAATTCGTGGGAAGAGGGATGTGAACTCGAGGGTGAAGTTCTCCAAGGCCAAAATATTTATTGGCTTATCATTCACATAAAGCTAGTCTCGAATCAACTTAATTGAAAATCAAATAAGACTTTAAACTAAAACTCAAAAACATTGCATCACATAGATTCATTCACACAACAGAGGAAGCACTGCGGGGTCAAGATGGGGAACCCCCCCCCCCCCCCCCCGAAGGATTCTTTTATTGTCATTATGCAAATGCAATTGGCCAATGCCAATTACATATACAATGGATTCCAATACTTAGTTCATATTCAATGATCTTAATTCCATATCTAGCTTAACAAAAACATAGAAATTTCTTCATAAGTCTTAATCTTTCCGACATGCAATCATGTTGGATCTTGGATTCTTGACATGCAATCATAAGGGTTCATAGATTCTAGTCATGCAACAGTCATGAAGTGACATGCATGGTCATTTGGCAATGCATGGTGTGACATGCAACCTTCAAATCTGACATGCAAGCTCTAGATCTGACATGCATGGACAATAGGCCACAGATGGTATGACATGCAAGCTTCAAATCCGAAATGCAAGCTCTAGATCTGACATGCATGGACAATAGGCCATAGACGGACATGCATGGACAATAGGCCACAGATAGCCTGACATGCAATGGTACTGATCAACCATTCCTACATATGAATAACAGTTTCAAGAGTTTACCATGGAGGTGAAAGTGAGAGAGAGGGAGAGAGTGTTTGTGTGTGATGTGAAAGAGAGATAGAATTTCAAGTGGGTTTGAGCTCCAAAAATCCGCCTGTCAACAAAGGTTAGATCACTAGATAGGTGCCTAACTATGCATAGATGCTACTTTTAGTTAATTTCCTACTTTTTCCCTTAACTCTACTCACCGCTATACTACTCCTCTTTAACTCTACTCCTCTACACTAACATTCAGCATACTTTTGGTTGAAGGGAAGGGATGGAGAAGAAGAGATTGAGAAGAGAAGAGAAAGAGAGAGAAAGAGAGTGAGGGTGGAGGTTAGCTCAAATGCTCCTTATGCTTGCTAATGGAAAAACATTCACTATGGCAAACAATAAAACATGGAAATAGAAAGCAATAGAAAACACAACCAAGAGCAATAGCAAGTAGTGAATAGCAAATGAGGATGCTTCTCTTCCAAAAATGGTAGAGTTTTTTTCTTCTCATTAAGCAAGGAAATAGTGTACAAATGGTGCCTTTTTATAAAATGGGGAAGGCCCTTGCCTCTCAATCTTATTGGCTAATATTCACAATGATCCTAGCCATTCATCTTGGACCCAACTTGATTAAGGGTCCACAAAAAGTACATTAGAAATCACAAGATTCATATGAGTCCCAATTTTGACCCACTCTAAAAAGTGATCTCTAAGTTTAAAAATGACATTGGGCCTCTAGTTTTATTTTAATTACAAGGCCCAAGTCAAGTTTATTTTATTTACAACTTCAATTGCATGTTCATTGGGCCATGAGCTTATACACGCAGGATGCCCTGCCCTCGCAACACATTTTATTGGAGGATTTTATTTATTTACACTTTGTTGGGAATACCCCCAACAGGACCCACGGCCTGAAGTAGTGTCGGTCCCTCGGCACTCTGCCGGTTTAATAGAGCGTTCTCTTGGACCGCCTCTGGTGGATGAGATATCCCGTAACGTCTTCCATGAAGTTGAGACGGTCTAGTTTCTTCGAGTCCTTTGGCGTGTGGAAGGACTTGTTACCTCTTGTCAACCATTCTTGATCCACCCATGCTTGGAATCGTTTCGTCCAGGGATCACCAAGGAATGCAGCTCGGTAACATACGCGAGCGACTGATAGTTGGTCTTCGACTTTGTCGAAAGCGAGCGCCTTATTTGGATCAAAAAATATGGAGGGAAGAAAATCATCCCATTTTGTTTCAATGCCCATTAAATATTCCAAGTCCCAGGCGTAAGTGGCTGCCACACGAACTGTGGGATCGGGACAATTAATGTAGTGGCTGGCGAATGTGGAGAGAGCTCTTATGGCGTCTACATCCGTTGTCCACCCATATTCGGATTTGATGATTGGCCAGTTGAAATTGTTGAGTGTGATCTGGTCCAGAGGAGTGCCGCATTCCGCCCATTTGGATCTTCTTGGACATGGCAGGAGATACTCATTCACCCGTAACTGTTGTGGACTCGTCACGTAAGCCCTGATGGCTGCAGGTCTCTCTCAAATAACTGTTGGCGCCACTCCAGTTGTGGTTGGAGGGCGGATAAGGCTTGCAGTTATTTTTCCTTGATGGTCTGAGCTGAGAATGATAACTGCAAGCCGCCTCTTGATGACTCATGGAGATATTTGGATAAAAATTCATTGATGTTCTCCTCCATGGATTTCGATCTTCGGAAAGCCCGACTAGCAGATATCGTTCGTGACCCTCTAGATGATGTTGCTAGGCCCTGGCTGGTGGTTGCGCCTCAGCTCTGGTCGTGCGTCTCAGTGGCTGCATCTGTCTGCCCTTGGTCCTGGCCTTCGGACCTTTGATCTGGTCGAAATCCCCCTGCTGCCTGCTGGCTCTGATCTTGGCTGATACTAGCCTGTGTAGCTTCAAAATTAGGTGGCGGTGAAATTACCACGGGGGAGGGCTGGGCCTTCGTTTCCATGTATTTCTGTCATTCCTTGAGGGCTTGCTTGGCCTGGACGAGCTCTTGCGTTGCGCTTGCCCGATACTTATTGAACTTCGCCTGGTAGCTGTTCAGGGTTTGGCTATAAATCTGCACCTGACGCCGTAGAATATTCATCTGATTGAGAAAGCGACCTTGTGTCCGGTGCAGATTGAGCTAACCAGGCAAGCTTCTCATCTTGTAAGGCTTTAACCTCCGTCCCCAAGCGCGTGTTCTCTGCTTTCAAAAGTGTAAGTTGCACCTGGATGGGGGCAAGCCGTTGGGATGTTTCAGTTTGAAACTCTCGCACCTTTGTGGAGGCCTCCGTCAGCGCTTTGGAGAGGCTTTGAATATATTTGTTTAGGCCCTCCTCCTTCTACTGCAACTTGGCAATCTCCTGGTGTCCTGCTTGTTCGTGTTGCTGAGCCAGAATCAGCTCTTGTTGCAGCTTGGTGAGGTCTGCTCGCAGTTGTGTATTACTTGTTGCCAACTGTAGTACCTTGCTTTCTAGAATAGCTTTGGCTGCTACCGCATCCATGATGTATTTTCCTAGGGTAAATCCGTGGGAGTAGCTGGTACACAGGCACTGGTAGGGGCTTGTGTTGTATCGGCCGCGACGACTTGTGAAATTCCGTCATCATTGTCTTCGATCAGGTTTTCATTTATCCTGATGCCATCTGGGGCGGTAGGGTCAGCCCGATCTGGTGATGCTACAAAAACTATTTGTACAAATGCGTCATCAGGCAGCGGTTGGCTGCCCTCGGCAACCTTTGGCGAAGCGGGTGGGGTGTGAGAAACAACTGTGAAAACAGGGGCGAGGAAGGTTTGTCCGAACGAGAGGATGGGAGGAACAATGGGGAACTGAAGGGTGGTGTGGAGTATGGAATAAGGTGAGGATGGAGTGGAAAGTGTCTGGCGTGGGGGTGAAAAATTGATAACTTGCATCCATGCCAGAGTGTCGGGGGACAGTTGCGAATCAGAAGGGTTGAATGTGAGAGGAGCAACAGTGGTGGTAGGAGTAATGGAGGATGCGATGGTGATGGATGGAGCAGCGGACATTGGAAGAGAAGTAGGAGTGGTATCAATAGAAGAAACGAGGATGGAGACAAAAACAGATGTGGATGGAATAGGAAGAGAGGTAGCGACAACAGTAATTGGAGTGGGGGGTTGCACGGAAGAAGAAGTGACGGTGGTTGATGGAGTAGTTAGTGCGACAGTGGAGACACGTCATCGGGTAACAGGTGGAGATGTGGATGTAGAGGCAACGCCACGCATTCGTTTGCTGGCCGTTGTGTTAATGACTATAGGTTGGGATGAGTAGATGCTTGAGATGATGGGTAAAGGTTAGTATGTGACACAAGGGTAGATAGGAGGGATGAGCGTCAGAAACCACGCACTTTTGCCTTGAGAAGTGCGCAAGCAAAGTTACACAACAGGGGGCCTGCTGCGATTTGCTCACGGTTGTTGGGTTTGATGGAGTTTGTTAGTTCTCGAATAAGGAAGCTATGCCAGTCGTATGGCACAACGGAACGATTAGAGAATTCCAGAAAGGATTCCACTATTTGACTCAGCAGCGTAGACTAGATTCTGTCCTTGCGAAATGTTGAAATAACCAAAAAGTTATTCAACAGATGCGTAGCTGCCTGAATGACGGGTTCCGTGATAGCTTCTATCAAGTAACCATTGTTAGTCTGGATGGGGATTTCTGGTGTGGTTTGGGTGACGAATGGTTTGATCAGAACTTTGGCATGGCGATGAGAGATGGGTTGACGATCATCGGACATAATGCCAACGGTGATCATCGAGTCGGCGTTAACCCTGACCTTGTACGTGGTACCTTGGTACAGGGAGTGGAAACGAGCCTTGTCCTCGTCCCAGGTGGCATAAGCGTGGAGGGAGAGGCCCATGTTAATCTCAGAATGGAAGAGTGCCAAGTAAAAACCCATTGCTTCACGGAGGGGCCCGATTGTCTGCAGCCATGGTTTGATCAGAGTGTTAGAGGGTAGAGGCCAAATCTGCGTGGCCTCAGGGATGTCACGCTGGATCACCTGTTTGGCGCCAGAGTCTTCAGAGGATGAGGAGGCCATGTTAGCAATGATGATTAGTGGTCGAAAAAAGTCAAAAAAGTAGAAAACGGTGGAAAATGGAAGGAAACAATAGAAAACTGAGAATAATGAGTGTTGGATGACAATGATTGTAGTTCAGAGCGCAGATCGGTGTTTGATGTGAGCAGATGACAGCTGGTAGGAAGTTTGGTTGAAAACAGAAAACTTGGTATTTTCAGTGGAAATTTCGGCAGAGCTTCGCTAGCAAAGGTGACAAATGACTCGAATTCAGCCCTTATATAGCGGAATTTAGAGTGCGTATTAGGTGAAATTCACTTTCCCTTGTTCAGTTCCACCCAAATTTTGGCAGGCACCTTCTTCACAAAATTCTAAGACCTCAGGGAAGTCTGCGAGAGTTCAGAAGGTGATTTGACTGCTATGCGAAGGTTTTGCGAGGGTTCAGACTGTCTACGAGGGTTCAACTCTCGCAGGAAGTGATCTCTCGCACAACTTGTTCCTGTGATTGGATTTTCAAGATTAGACCATGTAGGCAGACTAATTTCACTGCTCTGATTCCATTTAGACACCTTGCGAGAGTTGGTAAGTTGATCTTGATGCTCTGTGAGGGTTCTGAAAATTCTGCTTCTGGGAACTCTCGCATACACTAAAAAATAATGATTCCTCAATCAGGAACTCTCGTAGAAATTTTCATGGATGCATCTAGGTCAGATCTGGTGACTGTCTAATTTTCAAAAGCTATCTCCCAGGGGATCTCAAAAAATCATAAAAAAAGTGCTCCTTCAGAGTGTTTTTTGACAAGATCTCGAGATTTTCTGATTTTTAACTTTTGTAAACTGGTAATCAGCTTCATCCAGACTTGATCTGACTGTTGGTAGTGCTCTGGAAGTTCTGATGGATTCTTGGTAGTAGATCCCTCAGTCAGTTTGATGATCTGCTTCCTTTTTTACCCTATCAGGATCTAGATCCTCCTTGGATTCTGATGGATTTCCCCGATCCTGCTAGATCTGGCTGAATCTTGATGGATTTAGCTTGATTTGGCTTGATCTCCTTAGATCTAGCGGTAATGGCTGAGCAGATAAGCTTTTTGTAAAGTGCCACCCCCAATCTGGATCTGTCTTACTGTGGTGGCCAGTACTTGTGCAACCGGCTACCATTGATGGGTGTGTCGAAGGGCGTCCCATCAAGCTGTTCTAAGTTCACGGTCCCATGATTAAGAATTTCCTTGATCCTATAAGGACCTTCACCCGTGAATTTTAACTTCCCCTTGATCGCCTTGGTTTTATACATCAGGACCAGATCTCCTGAACGAAGATCCTTCTTTTGTAATCTACGATCATGCCAAGCCTTGCGTCTTTCTTTTTCAGTTGTCAGTGCATGCACAACTAGTAAGCGTGTTTCACAGAGTTTATGCAGAGCTTCGTGGCGTAGCTGTAGAGATTTGGACTCATTAAGACGTTGCGCGGTGGCAATCCTTAATGATGGAACTAAAAACTCTACTAACATCACAGCATCCTGACCATATATCAATTGGAAGGGTGTTTGATCGGTGCTCCCTTTATATGCTGTCCTGCATGCCCATAGTGCAGCATGCAACTTGTGTTCCCAATCTGATCTGCTAGCTTCAACTGTTTTCGTGAGCACGCTACACATGATCTTATTGGATAATTCTGCTTGCCCATTACCACGAGGATAATAAGGCATACTGGTTCTGTGGATCATGAAGAATTCCTCCAACAGGACCTTGATGGTCTCATTGATGAAATGGCTTCCGCGATCATTGACTAATTCCACCGGGCACCCGAAGCGCACAATGATATTTTCATAAAGGAACTTGGCAGTGGTCCTAGCGTCTGCTACTCGTACTGCCTTGGCTTCGACCCATTTGGTGAAGTAGTCTGTGGCTACGATTATGTATCGAGCCTCGAAACTCCTTGCTGTAGGGTGAATTGGACCAATATAATCCAATCCCCATTTTTCGAACGGTGCTTGGGCTAAGACTGGGTGCAGTAGATCATAGTTCAATCTCGTTGGTCTTCTTGTCCTTTGGCACACATCGCACTTTTTCAAGTATTCTTATGTGTCTTTATGAATCGTTGGCCACCAACATCCTGATTGTAGGATCTTGCAAACTGTAATGTCAGATGCAAAATGACCTCCACCCATGCCTTTATGTGAAAGCGAAATGATCTGGGTGGTCTCATGAGGAAGAATACACCGCCGAAGAATTTTGTCTGGACCTCTTCGGTACAATTGGTCGGCAATCAGCTGATAAGGTCTAGCTTTCAAGATCAATTTCTGCTGTTCCGCCTTTGGTAGTGATTTGTCTGGTTGGCCCCGCATTAGATATTCAACAATGTCGACAGCCCATTCTGGTACTGTATCCACGTAAAATAAGGTAGCATCTGCCAGATCATCGTCGGGTTGGCTTGCAATCTCCTTTCCCTTGATTCGTGACACATGATCTGCCATGTAGTGTTGTTTTCCCTTGCAAACTACTATCCGAAAATCAAATTCCAACAACAACAGGAGCCATCTGGTGATTCTCCCGGTGTTGCAAGTTTTATTAACGAGATATAGCAAGGGTTGATGGTCCGTATAAAAAGCAAAATGTGTGGCCATCAAATAGTGTCGAAACTTCTTAACTGCATAGATCATTGCAGTGCTTCTCACTCTGTGGTTCATTTCGGTATCACTGAGCTGTCGGCTTGCAAATCGGATTGGAAAATCCTATGTGTCTTGGTCTCACTGAGATGGAACTTCAGAGGGCTCTGCGAGAGTTCTTATGAATATTTGAATTTTTTTGGATTTTTTCAAGGGTTTTTTGAATTTGTATGATTTTTCTCTGATTTTTATAATCTGCTTGGAACTAACTCTCGCAGGCTTCTATGCAGGTCTGGGACAGTACCCTGGAGCTGCTGCCAGTCATGCAAGGGTTAATTCCCACTAATTCAGGAGATATAAAAATCTGATGAGGTTTTTTTTTGGCTCTTTTCCCTCCAAAATGCAGATTGGTGTGTTTGCATGATTGGTTTGGGTTTCAAGCCCTTAGAGGTTGTTCAGGGCCTCCTCTACCCTCTCACACCTCCTCCGCTAGCTGTGAACAGTCCAAACACAAAAAAGTACAGAAAACTAACTCTAAACTCCCAAAAATCTACCTAAACTACTCTAAAAAGCAAGAAAATAGCTAAAATGCAACTAAACTAGTTAATGGAAACCTATCTCCGGCAATGGCGCCACTGTGGGGTCGAAGATCTTTCGTAGTATAGCCCTTCCGCCTGTCAACAAAGGTTAGATTTCTAGATAGGTGCCTAACTATGCATAGATGCTACTTTTAGTTAATTTCCTACTTTCTCCCTTAACTATACTCACCGCTATACTACTCCTCTTTAACTCTACTCCTATACATTAACATTCAGCATAGTTTTGGTTGAAAGGAAGGGATGGAGAAGAAGAGATTGAGAAGAGAAGAGAAAGAGAGAGAAAGAGAGTGAGGGTGGAGGTTAGCTCAAATGCTCCTTATGCTTGCTAATGGAAAAACATTCACTATGACAAACAATAAAACATGAAAATAGAAAGCAATAGAAAATACAACCAAGAGCAATAGCAAGTAGTGAATAGCAAATGAGGATGCTTCTCTTCCAAAAATGGTAGAGTTTCCTCCTTCTCATTAAGCATGAAAATAGTGTACAAATGGTGCCTTTTTATAAAATGGGGAAGGCCCTTGCCCCTCAATCTTATTGGCTAATATTCACAATGATCCTAACCATTCATCTTGGACCCAACTTGACCCAAGGGAAAAAGTATATTAGAAATCACAAAATTCATGTGAGTCCCAATTTGGACCCACTCTAAAAAGTGATCTCTAAGTTTAAAAATGACATTGGGCCTCTAGTTTTATTTTGATTACAAGGCCCAAGTCAAGTTTATTTTATTTACAACTTCAATTGCGTGCTCATTGGGCCATGGGCTTATACACGCAGAATGCCATGCCCTCGCACACATTTTATTGCAGAATTTTATTTATTTACACTTTGTTGGGAATACCCTCAACGATAATAAGCCTTCTTTATAGACTCTATTGAGCCTTCATTATAGACTTTGTCAAAAGCCTTCATGTTTACTGTCTTTAAGCTTAGAAAGCTTCTTGTTTCGATTCTTGTTCTTCTGACACTTTCTCGAGTACCTGCCCATACCCTCAAATAGAGGTCAATCCTTAAGCCCAGAGGGCTTCTTATTCTTGTTCTGATTCTTCAGGTACGTTCGTGTGTACCTACATATTCCTTCAAAGAAAGGTCAGTGTTCACAACACCTTCAAACATGGTTCATAGAAAATTCTTAGTTCTACAAGTATCAATGCATGTTACTTCATTAAAGTAATAAATTCATACAATATCCTAAAAGAATATTGATCATTGATAATTCTATATCATCAAAGTCTATCTGGGCTTTGAAGCTGGGAAAGTCTTTATTACTTAGGGGCAATTTGTCTCTACAAATTACAAGGGATCTCTCTCTCTCTCTCTCTCTCTCTCTCTCTCTCTCTCTCTCTCTCTCTCTCTCTCTCTCTCTCTCTCTCTCTCTCTCTCTCTCTCATTTCATGCTTATACATAGTTCTCTTGGGCTCTACTATCCATTGGTGCACTATACTAGTGATATCTTGCAATTTTGTGTGTATAATATTCATTAAATGCTATTTTCACATCCACACATGTAAAATACAGTAGCTTACTATTTTTGTATAGACATCAACTTTATTTTATGTTTTGATTGACGTTTGATCAAAATCTATTAGAGTTTGCATCTCATTCATAGTGTAGATGTTGGTTTTTCTACATTGGCAAGATTGGTGAGTTGTTGTCTTTCTAACCCAAGATCATTTTATGGATTTGGATCTTAATTGATCTGAAATATTTCACATGGTATCAGAGCTTGTATTTCAGGTTATGAAGGAAGCATTCACATCTATCAATGATTTGGAGAAGATATCAATGCTAGACCATGCTAGATTGGATTTTACACCAAAATTGAGTTTCTTGCATATGTAGATTGGATCTTTTGTAGATCAAAACTCTAAATAGGGTTATATTCTTGATCAATTCTGATTTCACACCATACTTACTAGATTTGGCCGATTTTTAGAGCATTGGAAAACCCTAAGTGCATTAGGGCCCTTTTTGGATTAAGAAAGGGCCTCTTGCTTGCCTAAACAAGTTTTCTAATCATAATTAATTTAGTGCTAATCAATCCTACGTGGCACCTTTACCTTGGGTTACCACACAAGGTGAGCAAGAGTTAAGGCCTCAAATTAAGTCGTTAAGCTCGTTAAAATAATTCATGAAACAGTCTAAAATTTTCCTAGTGTGACCACATTTGGCTCTATCTCGTGATCGAGCCCAAAAACTTAAACACTCTTTTTACAGAAATTCAGATAGAGTAATCTAGTTTGTAAAAAAAATGATTGATAGGAGTCTAATTTGGAGCATTTGATTGGTATATAGCTAATTAAGGTAGTTCTTTTATTGTTAAATTTTGTTAGTGATCTAGCTATTTATAGTACCGCCAATGTTTAATACAAGGAAAGGTTTTCACTTGAGGGCCTTCCTAGGTTTGAGTCACTTGGACTTGAAGGCAGTAGGTAAAGGGTGTACCAAACTAAGGAAGGCTCGAGGGGGGACTTCCAGTACATAAAGACTTTATCCAAGTTATGACTCATATCTCGCTCAAAATTTACTCCTTTTGAGTGAAAATGAGCTAAGAAATTTACTGCTCATGAGAGGGATCTTACAAATTTGTTAAGGTTCTTCTCCATATATTATGGTACAATGGATTTGTCATATGTTTTTGGTGGCACAATTGTAAGAGTATCTATTTGGATATTTCTAGGCTTATGAGAAGAGGGTATTCAATTCATATACGAACCATACACTATTGAATCAAGGATGAATAGTGCTCACATATAGCTTTATATTTAGACTAGTAGGGAACTTAGAAAACTAAAAATGAATAGGTTAATCGCTACAAGAACATCTTCCGCTCAAAATAACATGTAACTTCAAATTACGAACAAAACAAGCTTCTTTGCAAAACGTTAAATACAATATATCCTGATATTATTAAGTGAAAATCCTAAGTTATGATGCACCTAAGACTTATTGGATAACTCAAAGGAGATTACAGCAATTAGAAGCGATCACATTCAATGCGTGTATTCATCACTCATCTAATCCATTACCCAATGAACTAGGATCATGACAGAAATCAGACATGAAGAATAAGACACATCATAGCCGTTACAATCTTCTCCACTCCTCTCTGTTGAATGAATAAGACAATGAATACAAAACTGTGTATAGGGGCTGCTTGCACCCTTTGGTATCATACAGGACATTCAGGCTTGTTACCATTATTAAATATTGCGAGCACACAATACTCGACAAATAACAATTCAAAGTAATTGTACAACAATATAAACTCGACATTAATATGCTAATACTCCCCCTTAATGACTAGTTTATATTCCTAGAAGTAGATTACCCTACTCCCTTTTTCGTAACTCCCAACAAAAGCAATATTTGCCAAAGTAGCTTTCTGATTCTACTTTTATCTTTGGTAAAATATAACTGCATATATAACAACATTATGTAATAATTGAAATGCGGTACTCCAATAGTTACGTTCGCTCCAAGTATGTAGTCAAGATCTTCAATCTGCTTCACAACTGTGTAGTTGACCATCCATTGCTTTAGTGCTTGTAAAAACACTTCAAGGATACTTGGATCATTTGACATTACAATTATCTCACCAAGCTCACAACATTCTTGTTTATCACTTTAACATTCACATTCAAACAAGTTAGGTTGTGCTTGTTGTAGGAGTTGATGACATGATTCAACCGGTTTTGTCCATTCTTCAATTTGTGAATCATCTTCACAATCACGATCATGATTAGAAAGAAACAAAACTGAATCATCTTCAAGATATGCCGGATCTTCAATCTCACTATCTTGATTACCATTAGATGTAACTGGATCAAAGACATTGCATTCCTTTGATTCCTGGTTCATTAATTGAAAGACATATTTTTCAATGAATTCTCGTTCAATCTCATTAGACAAGTATTCAATGAATGACAATGCCTCATTAAGTATAGAAGATGATTGAACACTTGCTTGTACCTCATTCATCATGAAGTAGTCATCTTCTTGGAATTGGATATGTTCTTCATGTGATTGGATAACCACTGCCATAAAAGAACATTCATCTTCACGTTGTTCCACCACAAAGTGATCATGCTCAGCATTTGAATTGTCTTCAGCCTTTTGTGATTGGCTAGGAGAATTAGCTCTCCCCCTTTCTCTAAGAACCTGTGCATTTTTCTTAATTCGACATTCACATTCAAAATGTCCCATTTTACCACTAATAGCATGGACCTTTCTTTCTAGATTAAGAACTAGAATCATCACCTTGTTGAGAAGAAACACTTTGTTTATGATCAAAGGAAGAGCTTTGACTTTGTTCATTTCCCCTCCCTCTTCCTTTATTACAAGCACAGTTTCTTCCTCTAGAAGAATTTGATGTAGATATAAGTGCTTGGTCATCAATATTAGAATTCTCAGAATTAGATCTTTTTCGCATCAATTCCTCTTGCATTAACATGCCAGAGAATTCTTCAAATGTTGGTCGTTTTTCTCTCACCATCAAAGTAGTGACAAGATGACGATAGGAAGAAGGTAGAGCATTTATGACCATGCTCATTCTATCACCTTCAGAAATGTGCTCATTAATAGCCTCCAGTTGATTAATCACAACTTTGATTTTAGTCAAAAAATCTGTAATGGATTCCGATTCATCCATCTTCAAAGTGAGGAGTTCTTGCTTAAGATATAGAATCCTAACAATATTTTTAGCCATAGTTGGTGCCATCCAATTTACTCTTTTCCGGCAATACGAGAATGTCACTATCACCCATTTTATTAATTAAACACAGTTAGATCACGTAATTGTGGGAGAGGGCATAAGGCGTCACTACAAATAGGAAATAACGCAGCTTAGCTAGAGTTGTCCTTAGCTTTTTCGGAGGTTTCTAAATTCAATTGTGAATATCTTTTTTTGCCGAAGTCCAAACTGAAAGATTTTGAGTTCACAACGTAGCTCAAAAAGTGTAGCAAGAGACTATATGCTTTTCGTTTGAACAAAAACGGATTCTCCAAGTGAAATTATGCTTCTGTTTTCTGTTCTCCACTGTTTTTGACACAGAGGGACAGTCCTTAGATTGAAGGGTGGCCCTTAGGGACCGAAGCCCAAATTGTTAAAAAATGACCATTGAAAATTTGAATGGACCAATATAAAAGTGTTTACCTTTACTTTTGTCCAGGCACCCCAGACTTTGCCGGTCCCGTCTCTCTCGTTTTGTTTCCAACGGCCCACGCACTTCTCCTTCACACGTTCTTCACGTGGATTGGGATCGCGCCATCTCTGTCTGGATCGCGACTGGATAGGTTCTTCACGACATTTAGGCTTTTCAGAGATCATGATTGACAGTAGGATGCTTCAGTAATCTCGCTGATGGAAAGCCTGATCGGCTTTTTATCTTGAAGTAGTAGAACATTGCATACTTCAATGAAGATTCCGGACACTTTTGGGCTCACATTACCCTTAGCAGTTCCTTCAAGAAGACAGGGTTATGCATATTCTCTGGGTGCTTGTGGACGATTCACCTTACAAAGCCCTTCAGAATCCTTCTCACACAGCATCTGCCAAAAGAACCAACGACCAAGAGCACATGAATCAGCAAGTCACTGATATGCTTCCTTTTCTCTCATCTGCACACGGCCGTCCTACCCGAATCGCGACTGCTGCTGCTCCTTGCTGCATCTTCACTCATGGCTACCCTGCCATCTTCTACACGGCCCTCATCCTTGCTCGCGCGCTGGCATTAGAGGATCGTTGTAATGCTGGCTCCTTTGGAAATCTGCACAAATCGGATAGGCAGCGAAGAAGACCTTCACACGTCCATTCTTCAGGAGAGATCTGGATTGACAATAGGATGCTTTCACCAATATTAGCTTGGGCACCCACGTGTTTTCAGGTATTTTCTGTGGCTGCCCGGGATTTTTCAGCGGCTGCCCGAATTTTTTCGCGGGTCCCACGAACCGGTATCGGATTTTTTGCGATCCCAAGAATTTTTTGCGACTCGTCATCAGCTGATTGCCACGTGGCAAATCTTCTGTTATCCCATAATAAACTCCAGTATTTGCCTGATGAGCTATATATGCGAAACTAAGCACGTTGCTCGCATGTGCGTGAGGGGGCATGTGCATGGGCACCAGGTCCACGCGCCGGGGTGCGTCGGAGCCCAAAAGCTGCTGGCATCGGGACCATTGGCGTCGATGGTCCCGAGCGCCCGAGACCTGCTGGCGTCGGCTTCAGTGCAACAATGCTCCGGCGTCGGGACCCACTGTCGCCAGTGGTCCCAGGCTCGCGCGGTGCCGCTGGCGCCAATGGCACACTGGCGCTGTCGGCAAGACTCGTTGGCGCCGGGACTCGGGCACCCCTAGTGCCCTGCCCTGTCTCCCTTAAATTGCATGGGCGGGCCTGTCCACGCGTCGACACCCCACAGGCCCGCTCGTTACCCCGGACCCGTGTCAATAAGCGCCAACACAATAGTAGGGCTCTTCCATCGCACCACTGATCCCTCTGATCATTCACGTAGCCACTCCATCAAATGGATTTCGTCTTCATCTAGCCTGGCCTTGTGCGGTTGCAGCCATGGCTTTGGAGCGCGTGCTCGTAGACATCAGGGCACAGGGTAGATTTCCTTGATTTCCTGGTTCTTGTAGCAAGCCTATGGGCATTCAAATCCTCACAGATCAGTGCATACAAGACTTGTATAATGCATTTACAAACATTCACAGATTTTGTAAACACTAACACGAATCTGCACACAAACATTCACATCCTCTCTTTTCGACAAGGATTGAAGCATGGCAGCCATTAACAATGTCTCTTGATACAGATTTGGGCCTCAGGGCCACGCACACACACGTACCCACACGAGCCGCCTACTGGGGTCGCCTAGCCACCTGCCATCTGTCTAACCCCCAAAAGGGCTGGTACCAGGGGATAGAGGATGTAGAGAAGCCCCAACTTATATATGGGAGAGTTCAATGCAAGCAGTTACTTATGGGACATTAAGAATTCTCAAGGCCTTCACTAGCACTTTCCTGTGCATGGCTAGCAACTAAACATTCCGCAACAAGACTAACTATTTTGGCAAATTTGGAATGCT
Organism: Diphasiastrum complanatum; assembly: GCA_029204225.1. Classification (NCBI taxonomy): domain Eukaryota; kingdom Viridiplantae; phylum Streptophyta; class Lycopodiopsida; order Lycopodiales; family Lycopodiaceae; genus Diphasiastrum; species Diphasiastrum complanatum. The sequence goes on along the minus strand of MU834129.1, from coordinate 19,929 downwards.
TGCATGTGTCATGGATGGGCATACGACCTTTGTTCTAATATGCACTGTGAACATTAATGGCAGGTAAGAGCATGTCAAAACACACTAAGTTATGAAGGGAAAAAAAAATGGAAAAGAAAAAGAAGAAAATGTTTTGCAAGGTAAAAGGATAAAATGAAGCATTTTTCATTCAAAATTCGTCAAAAAAGGACACTTCGGCTTTGAGAGAATCATCGAGATAGCTTATCTTGATTGTGTATGTCGCTGTGAGAAACACGTGTGAAGTGGATGAATTTGAAATGAAAATTGTTTTGCAAGGTAAAAGAATTGTCGGGATAGCTACAAGGTGAAAGCGGGGTATGTCGCCGCGAGAAACATGTGTGTGAAGTAGATGGGTTTGGCGATATTTTGCTTGGGGGGGGGGAAGCACTCACCATTGAGACTAATTTGCAACACCATGGGGGCCTGGGCATTTTGTGCGCAAGGTGGCATGCATGCACGCTTCCTACCCCTCTCTACTACACGCGTACTTCACCTGTCCACGTGTACTTAAATCTGAACGGTCTCTCTGCTCATCGAACGGTCACGGCAGGGGAGGGTTTGGCCACCTGACATCACGACACGTAGCCCTATGGCTTGATGGCCCGTTCTGTTTTACGCCACACCAATTGAGCTTTCGCCACGTGGCATAAGGTTCTGGTTAGCTGAACGTGGCAGAATCTGAGCGCTAGTGACGAAATCTAACGGTCCAGAGGCTCACATGGCGTGCCGTCGACATACGAGGCCTCTCTCTCTCTCTCTCTCTGTGCGCTGTCTCTCTGTGGCGCTCTCGCTAGCATATATGGATGGATTGAGTTGCTTTGTATGATCGATAATCTGCATAAGGCAGTGGATTTGGTGTAATCTGTGTGGGAATTGGTTTGTGTTGCTGCAGGAATTCAGATTTGTTTCTTCTGAATTTTGTGTAATTTGTGTGGGAATTGGTGCAGGAATTCAGATTTGTTTCCTCTGAATTTTGTGTAATCTGTGTGGGAATTGGTTTGTGTTGCTGCAAGAATTCAGATTTGTTTCTTTTGCTGTAGAGAATTTGCAGTTTGGCACGGGATATATAGATCAATTTGGGTTGTAGTGGGCAAAATGCTGAAGGCATTGAAAGTGGGTGGGAGGCTTCTCCAGCAGGCGAGTGGCTGCTCTCCTCATCCTGACCAGCTGAGTATCAGCCCAGCTACAGCTGCTGCTGCTTTCAGAGATGTTGTGAGTTGGCTACCATCTTGGAGGAATTACTCGGTTAGTGCTGGCCAGTTGAATGTCCTCATGTTAAGAATGATATTCGGATGACATGTTAAGAATGATATTCGGATCAAACTTATGCTTTTACACAGCTTCTTTCGCACTTTTGTAGATATCAAGCTATGAAAGTTGGTGATTTGACTTTGTTGATTGTGAATTGTGATTGGGAATGCACTTCATTCAAACTCATGCTCTCATACTTCTTTCACATTTTTAGAATGGAGCTATGAAATTCGATACTCTTTCTCGATAATGATGAATTGTGATTGGGATTGTACTTCAAAGGCATTATTTCATACTTCTTTCACGCTGTGTAGATGTTTAGCTATCAAGGTTGGTGCTTTTAGTTTTGCTAATTGTGGATTGGGATTGGGATTGGGATGGTAGTTCCAAACGCATACTCTCATACTTCTTTCACGTTTTGATTGAAATTTTAGTTCAAAACTTACACTCTCATACTTCTTTCACAATTTGTGGTTCTATAAAGCTGCAGTAGTTATGCTCAGATCTCCTTGATGGTGAATTGGGACTGTAGGTTAATCTTGACCACGATCACGATCACGATGAGAAGCATGCCTCGGAGAAAATGGTGAATGAAGGTGGTGGCAGCCTCAACTGCTATCACGAAGTTAAGGAGGAAGTGAGGAAAGGAACCAAGGCACCGTCGTTCTCCCCGGTGAGCGACACAGGAGAGCATTTGGTTGGCAAAGGGCAAGAAGCAGTAAATAAGACCGTGGAAGGGAGCCAGCATATGACCGAGAAAGGACGAGAGGCACTAGACAGGGCGAAAGAAGGGGGCCAGCATCTGGCTGAAAAGGGGCGAGAGATGATGGACAAGACAAAGGAAGGCAGCCAACACATGGCAGAAAAAGGAAAGGAGGCAATGGGTGAAATGATGGATGGCAGAGACTCGGACAGCGATACAACAGGTGGTGGAGGACAGAGCGGAATGGATACGATAGTAAATCATGCGAAGAAGGAGATGAATACTGCCAAAGATATGATGTCTGATATGCCGAAGAAAGTTCATGACACTACGGAGGGGTTGAAAGAGGTGGGAGTGGAGGCTGTCGAAGCCATAAAGCGAGATGTAAGTAGATTAGTTGAGAAAGCTGGATTGAAGGATCCCAGTCCAGAAGACCACCAGAGCCACAAAGATCAGGACAAGGCAGGAGGAATCTGAAGCTACATCTCTAATCATCCGATAAGTATGCTGGTCATTTTACTTTACAGCTATTTGCTTGTCAGGGAAATGGAGCTGAAAGCTTTTCTTAGATTCTGAAAGGAGCAACTATCAGAATTTTGAGGCTCAGTTTTTGGATTTTCATTAGTCTCTGGTTTATTTGACAAAGATGTCTAATTGGGATTTCCAGTCAACAAAAGAAGCTGTATCAAGTTAGTGATGTTTCACTGTTCCTAGAATAAATGAGGGATAGATCATGTACATGTCAGGATTGAAAACCAGGCAGAATCACGAACTGAACAATGTAGACCCACCATATGATAATGTTAACAGACAATTGTCACTTTTATTATAGAATTTGGGTTAATGTTGAGATAATAATGGATTTTCACATGAGAAGCAATTGATGGATGTTGCTCAGTTTTGCTGATTGTGTTCCCATGTTCAAATAGATTGAGCAGATGGGGTCGCCCATTTAATCAAAGTAAGCCAACAGTGAACCTTGGTTTTTCTAGTAGAATCTTTCTAGAAATCAAATAGGTTGTATACACGAAAGCAAAAATCGAAAAGCTGAATAGGTGGTTTCATAGAATTCAAACCATGCCTATAGCATACACAAATTTGGCAATCTGAATTACAGGTGCTTAAAGGAAAAATCTTCGTTTTTTATTAGACTTTGCAGAAAGCAAATGTTTTGAAGAAAGAAGAAAAAATTATACATTTCTTTATCATAGTGGTTTTTTTAACAAAGCTAGTTAGTTTCAACAAATTCATGCACCATCGAGATTCATAGAGCCTAATTTGTCCATTTTTCTTAGACAATTTGCAAAGCAAAGAACATCACATTCAAGTTAAGATTTTCACTTCCTGTCCAAATGACATATCACAATACATGGGAGCATTTGTTGTAATATAATTTGGTGGGTTGGAAAATAATGTTTTGATGATTAAATCTTTAGGCATTCATTTGCATTTGTCTTGTTGTAAAATGCTTTTAAGGGGGATGTTTATGGTTCTTTTTCATGAGGATATTATATTATTCCAATGCAATACATGTTAAGTAACCATGAAAGTTGGAAATTCTTTCATTTTAGATCTAACATGAATACACCTAACAAGATGTCTCATGGGCATATAGTTGATGTGGCAAATCTGGTTGAGTGCTTTGTGATTGAGAGGGTGACTTCGTGTACCATTACAAGAGGTAACTTGTGGCTCAAGTTTCGCCTTCCAATAGATTGGATTTGACACATGCAAGGTCTAAAATAGAGCATGGATTATCTTCCTAAGTTGCTTCAGTTGGCATTTTTTACAATAGCACATTGATCTAAGACAGTATTTTGCATATAGTGCGACCACTTCCAAATGACCACTCAGGCCAAAGTATGAGTAATCAATGATATTTTCTTGAGACAAGATCAGCGAGGTCAAAAACCTCTAAAACCTCTAAAAATGATGTCGGCATTCATCTATTGGAGTTTTGATTGTAGATATGTTTATTTTGTCTCATTAAATAATGATGTTTTCTTTCTTTGTCTTGTAGTTGGAGTAAAGTACAACTACATTTGTGTTGAATCATCTGCAATGATGGATGGTGATTATAAATTTCTAAATGTTTGTCACCTGATATGTTGTTACCTTTTTTGGATTGGAACCTTTGACCGATATTGATGAGTTTCACTGTGATTTTTTGAGTTGTAAACAATATAGTTCTAACTACACCCAAAGCAAGCTTGAGAGAATTAGAGATTGTTACACTTATTGCAGTGTCTATCACAACGAATACACGCTATGGTGCTCTTATTGAGTTAATAACTATATATTTTTAAAGATTAATTCACAATATCAATTGTGTGTAAATCATATCATCAAACATGTTTGTGCACATTTTTAGGAGTTTGTTAATGTTCTTCATAAAGTGTGACATCACGAATGTGGACATTGATATCACTTACGCTTATGAGACAATTGTGTTGCATGCGCTTGATGCTTTTAATCATCATGATATCAAACCATATTGGGACAGACTCTCACAGACTGATCTATTAAAGATCACTATTGCAGACCGTGGAATCAGAATATATTTGCTGCAGGTTTAACATTACAGTTGGGCAGCTTGCTATGGAACGGTTTTGGTTAGTTGTTCGTGACTCCACTCAGAGGAAGACCTTGTCAAATCACTGGAAGAACACAGGATAGATAGCTGGAATACATACTCACGGATCCGCTGGACATGTCAAAGAGCTGGAAATTTTATTGTACATTTTCATATTGCATATTTGAAGGTCAGAGGGTGGGTGTTTGTTTTTGCATGTTAGTAAGCTTGATCTTGGCAAGTTTTAGGGGGCATTTGGCTGTGTGCAAGCTAGTCACTGGTAGAGACTACTTTGAGAAGTACTAGTGCTGGTTTTTCAGAGTTTTGTTTAGGCAAGTTTTTCGGATACTATTGCAAAAGGTTTACAACAGCCGACAGCGCCATCGAGGTTAACGACATTCCGTGTGAAGAAAAAACAAAAAATATAAAAATGTTCTCAGTTCAGGTAGTGAGGTGGTCCATTACAAGGATCCCTTTGTACAATTGTTTTCATGGCTTCAGAAATCTCTCACCTTCGTCCTCTCAGTAACAAACGACCTGCTTCCTAGGTATCTCCTCCTCCAGACTCTCCTCCTCATTCGCGTCAGATTGTGCTTTTTGCTGATGTCTCTACGATTGTCTCAACACCCTCTGCTCATCCTTCGGCCAGCTCCTCCCTTCGCACTGTTGCCCCCTCGCTCGGTTGTGAACCTATCCTTGCTGCATTGCCTTATCAACCCCCTGAATGAGTTCCTTGCCATGCTTGTGGTCATTTCTTCTCTCCTAGAGGAGGTCTTGTCCATCACTAACGTTTTGTACTGCATTGTTTCAGTCATCTCAAGATCGGCCTCGTCTCTCAGCACCTCATTTGCCCTCTGCTTCAGCTTGGTCTTGGATTTCTTCCCTTGACGTCCTCCCTTGTCCAAGGCTCTACTTTCATATTCCCCTTGCTCTCCATCGTGAAACTCAACTTGCTATGTGTCTTCCTCTTGATCGCTTGGCTATTGACCCGTTTGACATTGCGGCTTGGAATTTGTTTCTTCTTTTTTCCCTTTGGTGTCTAGTCCTCCATTCGAGGGGTGGTAATGCTGGTCATAGAGAAACTCGTGCACGCCTTCGTCGCTTTCTATCACGAGACTGGGAAACACTTCACGATGAATACTTTGCTCATTGTTAGGCACTTGCTGCTCACAACTCTTAGGACTCTCAGCCTCAAGGCGCCCCACTTCTCCACCATCGCCTTCGTCGCACCCTACTTCTCAGGCAAGTTGGTTTTAGGCTTTAAATAATTGTGGACTAATAATATTGATTATTATGTGACCATGAGTGTGAACTAAAAATCAATATGTCAAATTATTGTGCTACGATGAAATCATTATTGTGTTTCGGCCAAAGTGAAGATATGAATATATTTTGCTTTAATACATTTTCAATATCGTAAGGATGTTTCAAACGGAAAATGCTGAAAAAGTTTTGAAAAAAACGAACCAGCTAGCGATGGCAAAGGAAGGGTTTCCCCCAGATGTGGAGATGGTTTTGGAGGTAGCTAGTGGCAGCGAACCCAAACTTTTGGAGGAGATGGCTCCTCCTCGCACGAGTGGCACCATCTCAAGCTTGTGGCACACTTCAGAGACTTCTAGGGAGATTCTTTCTTCTCCTTCTTATGCCCCTTCATCGTCTAACTCTGGGCTATGTTTGGATCGCGATTATGCAACGACTGGTTTAGAGCTCCTTGCTCTCAAGGAGACTTTGTGCTCAACTAAGATTTGGCACTCTATTGGCACCGGTCTGGCGGTGCAACCCCCTTCTCTTGCTTTGCTTGCTCTTCCTACTTCCCCACTGCTACATACTTCTGTGGAGTTGGCGGGCCCCTTCACCAAGCACTTAGTCAATTGTCTACTACCTTCTCTAGCCTCTTGCAGTTCGGTTCTCAGCCAACATGGCGGATTTGAGCTCTCTGCCTCCTCCTACGTCTCCACAATCGCAGCCTCCTTCTTCAACAAATCCGATGGGGCCCAACAAGAGGAAATATATCAAGAAGCTGTATCACAGAGTGTCCAGAGTGCTACCCCACAGATCAGTCCGGTCGCTGCAGATAGTGCCTTTTGTCCCACACCGTGTCGTGCGCCCTTCTCTTTGCAAGCGCCGGTTTCGACGACAACATGCCCTCCTACCTCTAGGCTTGCCGGGTAGGAACAACAGCCGCCTCATCACCCCTACTGTATTCGAGACACCTATCGGGCGCTTCTGATGCGGGCACAGACTCATCCTCCTATCGCACCGGCCCTACTCTCACTCATCCAGATGGCAGCGCAAATGGCAGATTTGCTTGACGATATGTCAATTCCACTCCACAGGTTGATTTGAAGGTACGCTCCTTTCAGTTTCATCCTTCTCTTTATCATGATTACATTGCTCAGCTTGCTGATATCACTGTCGTTACGTATTTCATGGGAAAACCACCGTATGCGGATGGTGCTAAGAGGTTCGGGGAGGTGCAGTGGGGCCCGCTCAATGTTAAGGTGTTAGGCTCTCAGGCCTCGGGCAAGGAGTTTTTCCTCTTTACTCTGGGTAGCGCGGTCGAGGTTAATTCTGTACTTGCAAATGGGCCTTATCTCTTTGGAGGGAACCCGGTATACGTAACCCGCTACAATGACTCCTTCTCTATTGATGACACTTCGCAGTTGGAAGTCCCTATCTGGGTGGAGATCCCTTTTTTCCCTCCTAAGTTTCTGCCCGCTTTGGACTTGGTTCTTGACAGCATAGGCAAGGTGCTTCTATTGCAGCCCTAGAAAGCCCACAACCTTTCTCCTCATGTCCGGATTTGTATCCTTTAGAAGCTATCTCAACCTCTGGTGGAGCAAGTTCACTTCCTTTGTGCTGACCGTTCCTATGTGCAACCAGTCATCTTTAAAGGGCTTCCGGATTCTTGTTACAAATGTTGTCGTCTCGGCCATGCGATGGCAAACTGCCCCCTTCCTACTCGACGCTTGCCTCTGCAACGTACGCCTGCTCCCTCACCAGGGGTTGTGCTATCTAATACGTCTGGGCTGATTTTCAAGGCTGCTCCGACGGTGTCTTCCCTGCCTCCTTTGTTGCCTACTCCTTCGGATGCACCTGTATCGGGCAGCTGACCCTCTCGACATTCGGCTAAGCTTTCTACCTCGCCTCTAGCGCCTCCTGCTTCTGATCTGCTAGCTGACTTGCCCAGAGTGCAACATGTTTCAGTACCGGTCTTGGTGTCCTCTACTGCCATGGAGCCGTTGGTCTTGGTTGCCCTCAATAGTATGCAGACTCCCTCACTCTTGCATCCTGGATCCATTATTCGGCCTGTTGAGTCCACTCGATGGGTAGATTATCTTGAGGAGCTATTTGTTGTTCTGCTGCAGCCACCCCTTGTCCCTTTGCAGAGGCTGACACCTTCTGCTGAAGCGGCGTCCTCACTATCCATGGCAACCCGGACTAGTCCGGCATCGCGAGTGGCCCCTTCGACCGCCCTGGTTGCAGGAGTACCTGCAGCTGCAACCATAACCAAGAAGCGCTCCACTACCACGAAGGCCTCTGACATGCTTACTACAGTGAAGAAGGACTTACGGGCCAAGCTTCTGCCTGGGTTGGGGGCTCGAGAGCCTCTCTTGTCGTAGCAACCTATGCCTTCTTCCCCTCTTTCGATGCTTTCTGAATGAATCTGTATTCCTGGAATGTGCGGGGCTCGAACGATCCGGTGCGTCGCACCTACATGGCACAGGTCCTGGCCTCTTACCCGACAAAGAATGTCCTCATTGCATTGCAAGAGACGAAGCTTCGAGAATTTAATCAGCACTGCCTCATCAAGAAGTTTGTTGCGACCTTCCATTATGGTGTCTCTCCTGCTCAAGGCACTCGGGGGGAGGGGTGTTCTAACACTTGTTTCTCGTGATTGGCAGGTGTTCTCTGCTTCTTCTGATTTAGCTGGCAGGTGGGTCCTTCTTCGCCTTTGCAAGCTAGGTTTTACCTTTTTTGTTCTCAACCTCTATGCTCCATGTCTTACCTCTGAAAGCATTGACTTCTGGTCATCCTTACCGCCAATCCCAGACGATCGCTTGATTGTTTAAGGGGATTTTAACATGTACCTTGACTCTTCTGATGGGCCGCATGCTATCTTGCCCGCTGAATACACCGTCGGGTCGTTGTTTCAATCCTCCCACTCTCTTCTTGACGCCTCTAATGTCTTACAACAGTTCCCGCATCATACCTGGACTAACTGTAGGCTGGGACCTTTCCGTTCTGCGAGGTTAGACCTTTTTTACCTATCCTCTTTTGCTAACTGGCTTCGGCTCCTGAAGGCTGAGACTCATCAATTTACTGCTCTTTCTGATCACAGCCCAGTCCTGCTCCGTTGTTCCTTCCATGCCCTTCCGGTCATCTCCTTTCGTTCCCCTTACATCATGAATTCTTCTCTTTTGTCCTCTCAAGCCATCCGAGCTGCCTTGCGGACCACCCTTGCTTTTCCCTCCTTTGCTGACATGCTTACTAACGGCTCAGCCCTTCTTCGGCATGTGGGCAAGCCTTTCTCTCCCTCTCGTTCCAAGCTTCGCTCCTTGGCAGAGACCCTCCTTCAAGGCATCACTGCAGCTTTACTCTGATCTCTAGCCTTCGTTGCCATGATTATCATCTTGTGGCTAGCCTTATGCTTCGCTCTAAACTCAACTGGCTTCGGCAGGGTGATTCAGCCTGTGTCGCCCCTGAACCCTCTCCGTCTTCATTCCTTTTGCCGCAATGAGCGCTTGATCTCCTCTTATTAGATTTCCATGCTGAATGAGCCCTTTTCTTTGCCTGAGTTGCATGCTGCCCTTCTCTCTTTGCCTCTTGGCAAGACTTCCAGACCCGATGGGGTCATTCCTGAAATTTTCCTTCAGTTCTGGGAGTTGTTGGGTCCGGGCCTCCTCCACATCGCTAACTTAGCTTGTTATGCCTCCATCCTGCCTGCGTCCATGTCTGAAGGTCTGGTCAAACTCATCCCCAAGGTCTCTTTGCCCCTTTTGATATCGGATTTTCATCCGCTCACTATGCTGAACACCTCCTATAAAATCTTGTCTAAAGCCATGGTCTGCCGTTTGTCTCCTATCCTTCATTCCCTCCTCTCTTCTGAGTAGTTTGGCTTTGTTAAGGACCGCAACATTATGGATTCCATCCTCAATGTTTGGACGGCAGCAGACTCTCTTGCTGCCTTGGCCGTCCCCTCTCTTATCCTCTGCTTGAACCTGGATAAAGCCTTTGATTGGATCAGTTGGGACTATATTTGGGCTTCTTGTTAGGCTTTTGGATTTTCTCTGTCCTTTTTGAACTTCGTGCGTGCCCTTTATCGGTCATCTTCGGCCAAGATCCTCTTCAATGGTTGCCTTTCAGCTAAGTTTGCCCCTACTTCTGGCATTCGCCAAGGCTGTCCCTTGTCTCCTATGTTGTTTGCGATTGCTATTGAACCCCCTCTCTTGTGCTTTTCATGAGGCAGCCTCGCTCTTCCGTATCTCTCCGGTCCTAACTCCTTTGGGGCCGCTTTCACATCAGCTCTTTGCTGATGATGTCACTCTGCTCTCCCTCCTCTCTGAACCCCATGTCCTCCATCTCCTATCTCTCTTTAACGAATTCTGTTAACTCTCAAAAATCCCAACTCCATGTTATTCACGCTACCGTGCCCACCTAAGTCTCCTCCCTAGGTCTTCGCATTGTCCCCCATGGTACGGTCACCTGGCTTTTGGGCATTCCATTCGGTTCCATCTACTGTCTTCGGCCCAACGCATCAGTGGTTCCTCCGCTCTTTTTCTGAGAAGGTTGCCACTTGGGATCCTCGTTTAATGTCCTTTCCCTCACGGGTTATAGTTGTCCGCCATATCTTCTCCTCTCTACCGGTCTTTTTCTCTTCTCTTTTCACCTCCACCCGAGCCTTGCATGACTCTCTTGCTAAGGCCCTCCGCCGCTTCCTTTGGACGGGGAAGCATCCTCTACTTCTGTGGTCGGTGTGCATGGCACCTACCAAGGATGGAGGCCTTGGCATTCCAGACCCTGCTGTGAAAAACCGGTCTCTGGTCCTCCGTCGACTTTCATCTCTCGCTCTCCCTTATCAGCACTGGCATGCTCTTCTCCTTTCCTTTATGGATTCTTCGGCGGCGATGCCTGCCTTGCTCCAACCTCCTCTCAATCTTGTTCGTATTCTGGCTTTCGGCTACTCCTTTAAGTTTAAAGGTCATTTTGTCTTGACCAACCTGGCGTGCCTTTTGCTTCACCTTCGCTCCTTCCTCTCTTGGAGAGATGACTCCATCCTTCCTTCTTCGGAATCCATCTAGACTTCTTCTCTTTTTCCATCTAATGTGCAGTCCCTTTTCCGCTCTCATCCTCGTCTTTGCCTTTCTCTAGCCACCAAAGGCCTATTGTCTCTTGCTCAGTTGGTCCATGTCCCTCCTTGCCAAGTCCTTCCTTCCTCCATTCTCTCCTTGTCAGAAACCAGGCTGATTTTCTTGGCCGCTTCTTGTGCCATTCCGATCCATATTTCCCCGGTCTCGCCCTTCGATGTTTCAGAATGGAACCCCACCCTTTCCTCTTCCCCCTTTGATTATTCCTCTCTGCATTGTCGCCAGTTTCCCTCCCTTTTCCAAGGTTACCTAAATTGCCTCTGGTTGGCCTCTGATTCTTCGCCTGCTTGGCGTTGCCGTCTCAAAACTACCCACTCGCTGTCTGTAGGGAAGCTTCGCTACCTTGCCTATCGCATCCTGACCAAATCCTTACCTTTGCTTTTCAAATGGCCCTTTCTTGATGATCTCCCAGCTGGCTGAAGAAACCGTGGAGCACTTGTTCCTTCACTGCCATCACCATCTTTGGTTGGAGCTGAGTCACATCTTCTCACCGTGGGGTCTCACTTTCTCTCTGGACATTGGCACTATCCTAATGGGGGATTCCCTCCTGACAGATTCTTCTACTCTTACTTTTTGGCATGTGTGCAGGCTAGCGATCTTGTGGAAGATTTGGACGACCAGGAATCAGTGGGGTTTTGAGGGGGACCTCCCCTCTTTGTCTGCGGCGGCTTGTATTCGGCTGGCTATGTTCTTTTTTAATACTACTTAGAGTTGTTTTCAGTTTGCTACCCTGCGTGGTATGCTTGTTTGGCTGCCCTTTGGGCTTTGGACATTTCTGTTGAACACAGTCAGTTTGCGGCCATGGATGACGTCTTATGTACTTGTATATTTGTGAATATATGATAGTGCAACTAAGCTTAAAAAAAAAAGGTTTTTGAAGCATATATAAATGATCAACGTATGCTCACTAATTGTTTTCTTTGGTCAATCAATTTCTGCTAGATGTTTAATAAGATATAAATTGCATTGAAATGAATCAGAAGTGATTGCTAGATTGAATTCAAGATAAACTTGAAAAATGCAAGAATGTATTATAAAGATGCAATAATTAGGCAACTATCATTTTATCACAAAAATGATTGTGATATATATATATATATATCATAGTACCCACGGTTCTTAGAACCGTGGGTCCAGGGAACCGTGGGGTAATCAATTTATTTTTTTAATTTTTATGACCCTTTGCCCCACCAAAACCCCTCCCACGGATTCTTTTGCCTCATTTCACTGTTTTTTGGCTCTCATTTCACTATTGTTTTTGGCACTCTGTCATAGAATCTGTGGCACTCACTGTTAAAAAAAATCTGTTTTTGGCACACATTGTATCACTATATCACTCAGGAATACAAATGGTTAAAATTTCTATCACTGTTTTTGGCACTCATGGAAGTAAAAACATAATAATAACTAAGTAATTATTTAATTACCACGATTCACCACGGTTCTGGGAACCAATCTTTGTGAACCATACGGTTCACTGTACGATTCTCAGAACCGTGGTTAACCGCCCACGGTTCATTAATTATATGATATATATATATAATTTATTCATCATCACAATATTCAAATTCATCAACCAATACATCTTGCAACTCATATATATATATATATATATATATATATATATATATATATATATATATATATATATATATATATATATATATATATATATATATATATATATATATATATATATATATATATATATATATATATATGTATATAACTTATTCATCATCACAAGATTCAAATTCATCAACCAATACATCTTGCAACTCATCTCCGCTTAGATGATTTTCATCATCACTATAGTAATCGGACCCTCTCTCAATATTGTCGTTTGTGTCAGAAAAATCATTTATAGTATTTTCTATAATATTTAGAGAACTTGGAGACATTTCTATATCCGCATCAACCATGTTTGTGTTGTCAATATTCAAGTCCTCCATTTCATTCTCAATGTCTGCATTTTCAAATACATGTCTTGAGCGTGGCTTTACTTGAACAACATACCACCACTTGTTGTTTAGTCGATTCGGTTGAAAAAATACTTGCACATTTAATAATGTTAAGTTAAAAAAATTTGTTTCAACATGAAACTAAGGTCCACAATAGTTAATTGTAATGAAATAGTGTATGTTACTGATTATGATTGAGAAAAAACGAATGTCATGTGACACACCTGTTCATAATGACGAGGCAACACCATTGTGTCTAAATAATCCATGCTTAATGTCTTGGTTGAATTAATAGAAAAAATCCACTACGATCTCTTTTCACGATTGCATTTGACCCTTGATAAATGATTCTGAACCATTTCACATCAAACAAAAAATATTTTCCATTTTCACCGAAACACACTTCATATATATATTGAATAGTTCCTACATACTCAAGCTCTCCAGAGACTGGACTTTGGTCTCGTGCACTACTCTGACTTTTTTGATTAAAAGATGCCATCACACTACAATCATAAGTTCGTTGTTTCATATCAACTCGTTCAATGCGTGATGACGACAATATGCTCACATTGCACTATACTTTTGATACTACCACATATTAATTGTAATTAAGACAATAATCAATCATTATACAAGCTACATTGTATTTTATAAACAAAATAAAAATAAACAAACCTTCCAATCACATCCTCTTGCAAAGTCCCATTCCATGTCAGATATGACTTGTCCATTTGATCTTGCTTGTTGGAGTGTGTCAACCATCCATTCTATGGTGCATTGGTTGGGCAACATCACGTGAAGGTGCACTTATTATGTTGTTGTCTATTTCTAGCCAACATTCTTTTTTTTTTTTTTCTCTTGTTCATATAATTCTAACCACTTATCCATCACTCCAGAATTATAGAGCATGAAAGTAGAAATTTTTTCTCTAAGAAAAGGTGTCATTTTCTTAGGAGCACCCATACCTTGGGGTTTTTTTGTCTTTTACCTCATGTTCTCCTCATCATTCCATAGCCGTGAAGTAGACGGATGTATTTGAAGCAAAAATTCAGTGACATAAATGAGAGATTCTTGTGCTAACCACCCCTCGGCCATACTTCCCTCTGGTTTTGTCTTTTGATGCACAAAATCTTTCAAAATTTTCATGAATCTCTCCAAAAAAAACATCCACCTATAAACATTTATTGCATGATGAGAGCAATGTTCAATGACATAGAAAACAAAATGATGCTAAATATCTTGAAGCCACAAAAATCAAAATAATATATTTTGTACCTTGAGTGCACAGGACTAGCAATACCAATTTCTTGGACCAAGTGCACAAGCAGATGCACTTGTATGTCCAAGATGAAGGTCGGAAAATCTCTCTCAAGCATACATACAGCCTCCACTATATCTTCATGTTTTTTTTCCACATCTATCTCACGAATCTCTTTGTCACACATCCATCTACATCATATTTGTAGTATATGATCATCATATGACTTTATCGAATTCGTAGGTAAAATAAATATGCAATAGCATAAAACGTGAGTTAAAGAAATGTAAGTACATGACAATGGATGCTAATCTGTAAATGGTATCGCGAAGTTGATCAGTTAGACAACCACGAACACACATTGGAAATATGTACTCAAGCATCTTCAACCAATCATGAGATTTAAGACCATGAAATTTTCCTTCTACTGTGAATGATATTCGTAGTGAATGAGCAAAACCAGTTGGTGTTCTCGCAAATGTCTGACCGTACATACTTGTACTCTTCCTTGGTAAGAATCCAAGGAGCTCTTTAAACGATATGAGTATTTCCATCTGTACCCAATTTTGGCCAGTACTCTTTTTTTTGTCTTTGATTCTTGTAGGTCTTGTCTTGCATTAATACTATCTTTTTCGCCCAAGTGCTTCCATATTGATTCACCCACATTTTTGAATATATGCAAGCAAGTCATTGATCAAAAGTTTATTCCAATATGGTAGACAATGAAAGATAGATAGTCTTTTCATACCATTGATTGGCTTGGTCTCAGATTCCAGAGCTTGTGCCAATCTGCCATGGACATTCTCTTTGGAGGCATCCTTGTTTCCGTCTTTCCTCCAAATCCTCTTCTTTGTGTATGTCGAAACGAATGATCCTCATGCAAGTATTTGTGATGATTTTCATATACAACTTTGCTTAGATGACATGAGTGTCGAGCATCAATATTCGGTCCACAAACAAGACACGCGTGATATTTGAAAGTGTAAAACGTTAAGAAATCAAATGCAATTCATGTTACTTGTAGATCAAAAAATTAAACATAAATAGCAAATATAGAAAAAATAAATATATATAAAATACAGATGGTCTCATATTGCAGTCACCTGAACAATCACCCAATCCTGGATAGTCATGCATTGTCCACATTAGAATTGCGCACAACAAAAAGTTGTTGTCTTGTATTGGATGTGAGATGTCATACGCTTGGACACCCTTCCATAATAGCTCCAATTCTTCAACTAACGGTGCAAGATAGACATCCATATTTTTTACTTTGTGTTTTCCAAGAATTAAAAGTGCTAACATGAGATGTCCTTTTTTTATAGTTAGCCAAGGTGGAATGTTGTAGTTGACCAACACCACTGGCCAAGTAGACCACGTGCTTGACATCTTGCCAAAGGGATTCATCCCATCTGTTGCAAGTCCAAATTTTATGTTTCTAGATTCACTTGCAAAACATGGATACTCTTTGTCAATGTGTTTCCATGCAGGAAATCCGTGGGTACTCTCATAACCCCATCTGAAGAACGGTGGCTAGCATGCCAATTCATCAGTTCTGCAAGGGATTTGCAATGAAACAATTGTTGCAATCGTGGAATTATTGAAAAATGTCGCAATACCTTGTTTGGGATAGCCGTCCCTTGCAAATTATCTCGATATCGAGGAGTCTCACATATAGGACAATTTGTTAGTCCTTGATACTCACCACGATACAAGATGCAATCTTTTGGACAAGCATGATGTTGTTATATAGTCCATTCCCATTGCATTCAACATCTTGCATGCCTCGGCTCTTGTCTCTAGCATATTATCTCCTTCTGGGAGTAGTTTGCGCAATACCCTGCATATAACCAGATGAATTTTCATAACATGAAACACAATTGTTTATTCAACTAAAAGTTTTAACTTACACAAGTACACACTTAGTTAAAAGAGCCATCTAGTTTTGAAGATGCTAGTAAGTCACATTTTTGGAGAGATGCAATGCAAGTAGAGCTTGCTAGATAATCAAACTTGGGATGTTGTATACCTTCCACATGGGAAGAAGCCACTTTTTTGTAAGTAGATTTATAGATTAAAGTACAATCAAGATGGATCTATAAATAGTACAAAGTTAGACTTGTTGCAAAAGGTTTCCTTCAAGCTAAAGGCATAGATTATGATGAAACTTTTGCACCTGTAGCAAAGCTTGTACTATATAAGGTTGATCATTTGTATTGCTACTTTGTTCAAATGGGATTTTTTTCAAATGGATGTGACAAATGCATTTCTTAATGGCTACTTGGAGGAGGAGATCTACATGTTGCAACCCGAGGTCTTCATCAAAGATAGAGATGAAGACAAAGTTTGTCACTTGAAGAAAAGCTTATATGGTCTTAAGCAAGCACCTAGAGCTTGGTATTCTAGGTTGCACACCTTCCTCTACTCTTTGCATTTTGTGATAAGTTCGTATTAACCTTCTTTGTATATCAAATGCAATGATGGAAAGATTGTCATCTTGGTTTTTTATGTTGATGATATCTTATTGACAAGAAATGATGTTGAAGGCATAATAAAAGTAAAAGTTGCATTGTCTAGTGAATTCAAGATGGTAGATCTAGGACTTCTTAAATTTATACTTGGAATAAAAGTCTCTAGAGGTAGTGATTTTTATTGGTCAATCAAAGTATGCTACTTCCATTCTTGAAAGGTTTGGAATGAAAGATTGTAAAGGGATTGACACTCCTATGGAGCATGTTGTTAAGTTTCTAATGATGGTGATGAATCATCCTTTGAGGACATCACACTCTTTAGAAAGCTTATAGGCTCCTTAATCTATTTGACAATCACTAGACCAAGATTTGAGTTATTGTGTAATCAAGTTGAGTCAACATATGCAAGGTCCTTTAGTTGGAAAAGTGTCAAAAGAGTGCTTAGATACATCTATTTTACTAGATTTTTTGGCATTCTCTATCAAAGGATATTCTAACTTGCGATCAGATTTTGCAGGTGACAAGATGAATAGGAAATCCACAACTGCATTTGCAAGTGAGGTGATGACAAGATGGATAGTAAATCCACAAGTTATTGAATATAGTTAGTAAGTTGCTTACGATGTGGAGTGCTAATTTCTTTAGCTTGTTTTATTGTTCCCGTGAGTGTTTCAAAGAAAATTCTCTTTCCTTTATTATCAAGAAAGATTAAACAAAAGGATACAACAGATCGTAACTTATTGCATGCTCAATTCAACGGCTTCATTATGATTATGATATCTACTCATGCTACATAGCAAGGAAGACAAGAGTAATGCTTGCAAATCGTCGATCGTAACTTATTGGCTGCTAATTAATTCAACAGCTTCATTATGATTATGATATGTACTCATGCTAGATAGCAAGGAAGACAAGCGTAATGCTTGCAAATCGTCTCCAAAGTCTGAGCTGGTCGTATACTGGTTGGAAGTAGCATCCGATGTGTCACAAGAGTGCCTTAGCTGGAGATGTCGATGGCCTTCACCTCGGGTTTGGGTATCTCAACTTTGGGCACAGTAACGGTGAGGACGCCATCCTCAACCTTGGCCTTCACTTCATCCACTTTAGCATTCTCTGGCAGCCGGAGCCGTCGCAGGAAACTGCCCCGCGAACGCTCGACCCTATGCCATTTGTCTGTCTTCTCAACCTCTTCTTTCTTGCGTTCACCGCTAATCTGTAAGGTGCGCCCATCTTCGATCTGAACCTTGATCTCTTCTTTTTTCAAGCCTGAAATGCAAAACAGGCACAAACATTAAACACAGGTGCCCAGACGAGTAAGAAATATTCAGAATGAGCAATAAACACTAAATCCGGCACAATCAAGAGATGAACTGACATAACGTCGATGAGGCAAAATCTGTTCGAAACTGGGTATACAGCTAGTCATGAACTAAATGTTGATTTGCATTGAGCGGAACAATCTATTAATTACCTGGTAGATCAGCTTTGAAGACGTGAGCCTCCGGCGTTTCAACCCAGTCAACTCGAGTGCTGGCAATGGCGCTAACGTCCTGAGCGAACCGACGAGATGGTGGATTATCCCACACGGCCAATCTCTCGAAAGGCTCAAAGAGTTTATCGAAGGGATCAACAACGCTTTGATCTCGGCCAAAGAAGGTAGACAGAGCCATATCTATAGGATAATTGGTCTTCCTTCAATGTTAACAAACAGATGTTGCAAGGCAGATGCTTGTAATATAAGATTTATTTGGAATCCCGAATACTTGTGATACCAATGTATCAACGTCGATGAGGTTGATGCTGTAACCAATTATGAGAAATATCTGGTTAGTCCTAACGATAGAAAACAGAAGAAATCTCGCAAATCGGTGTTGAGTGAGCGAATGCAAACGAGGCGATGAAATGAAGAAGGGCAGCAGACATATTTATAGTGAATGCATAGATAGATATGTCCGTAGCACAGAGTACGTTACAGCCGCGCAGAGTTGATCCACCGATAAAGAGAGAAGGATCGAGAAGAGTGGGAAAGGATCAGGAGTGATGGAGAAGGATCGAGAAGAAAGGAGAAGGATCGAGGAGTGAGTGCTTTTTACTGTGGACGTACAGGATAGAGATAAGAGTGTAGAAATCTCTCTAGTCAAATACGTAAGGGGCTTTCCCTAATCATTTCTTTTTGTGAAATTTTGGCATTGTTTAGAATCCTAATTCCTCACTCAATTTTCCTTTATATCCTACATCTTTTGGATATCTTGTATCTTCTAAGAGATGTCATCTTTTAACGTTAATCTAAGGCCAGCCTCAAAGAGTGATTTCATGTATATGTCTTGAAAACTTAAATATGATAAGGTGATTCAAAAGAAGGATGAAGGAAAGACAATAGGGAGGATATGATGGAATCTGGATGAAAATTGACAGGGATGGCGGAGTAAGGATTTTCCACCGATGTGGAGATGGAATTGGAGGTTTCTTATGCCAGCGAACCAACACACTTAGAGAGGATGGCTCCTCTTCGCACGAGTAGTACTACGATGGACATTTTGCACACTTCAGAGACTTCTACGGAGTCTTCTCCTCATCCCTATTCTGTGCCCTCCTCGCCTTTCTCTAGACAGAATTTGGAGCGCGTTTCAGCAGCGGCTGCTCTAGAGCTTCTTGCTCTCTCGGAGACCTTGTGCTCAACTGAGCTACAGCACGCTGTTACCGCCGGTCTGGCGCTGCAGATCCCTCCGCTCTCCTTACCGGCTCTGCATGCTTTCCCACCTTTGGATGCTTCCTTGGAGCTGGTGGGTCCCTTCAACAAGCGCTCTATCAACAGCCTGCCCTCTCCCTCCTCTTGCAGCCCGGTTCTCAGTCAGCATGGCGGATTCGAACTCTCTGCCTCGGCCTCTATCTCGAGAATCGCGGCCTCCCTCTTCAACATGCAAGGCGGGGACCGGGAAGCGAAAGTACACAAAGAGGAAGAGTCAGGGGGTTCTCAGAAAGCAGCCCCACAGATCAACACAGGCCCTGCAAATACTGCCTTTTGTCCCACAACATGTCGGGTGCCCTCATCTTCTCAAGCACAGACACTGATGTCAGCAGGCACGGCCTCCTACCTTCAGGCCTGCCGGGCAAGAGCATTAGCAGCCTCATCACCCCTGTTACATTCAAGACATCCATCAAGCGCTTCTGGAGTAGGCGCAAGCTCACCCTCCTGCCGACCCGACCCTGCTTACACACTCATCCAGATGGCAGCATACGTGGTGGATTTTGCCAGTCAATATGACAATCCCACTTCGCAAGCTAATCTGAAGGTGCGTTCATTTTAGCTCATCCCACTTT